>JAODXP020005419.1:15000-48478 GCA_027497455.2 Sardinella longiceps | reverse complement strand
ACATTAAAAACCATGTACAGTAGCTCACTACAGGTGAACTCAATACAGAAAGTAGCATAAGAGCAAATTGTACCCTTTTATTTTAGCTGTCCATAGGGAGCATGGTGAAATGTAGCATGCGCTCTAGGCTCAGCCCTCAAAAATAATTATAACACATTCAAGAGCTTACTGCTACAGCTGCATTTGATTAAATGCTGACCTTCTTGCATAATATTATTATCCGTACAGCAAGCAGATACATACCATGGGAAGGTGAAACAGTCCCAGTACACTGGATATGGCAATTGAGTGAGAGGAGAAAGGATCCCTACAATGCCTAGCAGAGGTGGTGCCCCAGTGCAATTGAGCCTGGAAAAAGACTTCTCTGTTCCACTAACGAGTGCAGTGGCAGCTCTGAAAGCCACATCCAGCCTACGACGTACAGTTATCATACCATTTGATAGCCTAATTTTATATTGGGGAGCAGGTTTGGGTTTCTGTTGATCTCTTGCACAGCAAAATTTCATTGTCAATCGCTTGTTTGAATCCATGGAGGTTAAACCTGAGAACACCAATACACGTCAAACATCACAATACTTATTTAAGTTAACAACATTGCCTATGATATGTTTCTATATGCACATACTGTATATAACTTCTCCAAGAGAGTTTATACATTTTCTTTTCTAATACTGAAATCTGCACCCACATCTTCTTGTAACTCACTTATGACACTGTAGCTGTTTTGGCTTTGTTCTGAAAGACAGTTCTGGAAACAAAGAAAGCAAATGGACTTCAAACAGTCCCCCAATGATCACATCTCCATCCTGGCGCATCCCAGTCAGATTGAACTGCTCCTGCTGCCAGCAGAGTTCAGGAGTATCAGAGCTGGAGGTGAGGGTGGGGGAGAGCAGAGCACTTGTTGACACCATCAGGGCCAGCAGAAGGAGAATCGAAGAAACGCGCATGTCTGCTCTCTGTGTGCATATCTGTCTGTCCGTTCTCTCTTTTATAGAGAGAGGGTGGTGCCTTTAGAGTATGTCGTCAGGCATACACTTGTCAAATTGTCTAAGTTGGGCATTGATGAGATGTGACAAAACCAGCAAAGCTGAAATAAGCAATAATATGTTTAATTAATCAGAAAGAGAATCAGTTTCAGAATGTAGGTTATGAATGTAACTATGGATCTGTGAGACCCAGGGATGACCGTCACTGCGGTCTAAAGAAATGATCACCTTCATTCTGCCTATCACCAAGACCATATGTCAACAAAGTCATGTCCATGACCACCGGAAGCAGAATGACTAACATTTGTAAATAACAGAGAATGCTCCCGGTTCAGTCTCCTACCTTGAGCGCCTCAGAATGGTCCGAGCAACAAGGATAGTGACAGTCATCCCTTGGTCTCACAGATCCATAGTTACATTCGTAACCTATGATCTGTTTCTACGTCACTACGGTCTAAAGAGGTATGACTTATATAAAAAGAGTCGCGAGGAACCCAGAACAAATTGTTAAAATCAGGTCATAAATCTCGTTCGGTCACGGACATGAGGGCAACATCATCGACCGGAGCTGGGCGAGTTACATCCACCCTGTAAAATCTGATAAAAGTGCATGGCGTAGACCAAGAAACCGCTGCACAAATATCAGCTGCCGCCGCACCTCTGAGGGCAGCCCAAGACGTAGCCATACTCCTGGTAGAGTAAGCCCTTGTAGCTGAGGGGACCGGCATCCCCTGAGCTCTATAAGCATGGGAAATAACCTCCACTAGCCAGTGAGAAAGCCTCTGTTTGGAAAGTGGCAGCCCCTGCTTCGCTGCCCCATAACAAATAAAAAGTTGAGAATGTGTCTTCCTCAAAGACTGTGTATGGGCGAGATAAGCCCTCAGGGCCCTGACTGGGCATAAATAGTGTAACTTGTCCTGTTCCGCCTGTGAGGAAGCGGAAGGCTGGAATTGAGCCACCTCCAGAACCTGGTTGATGGACTGACGATTAAGAACTTTTGGCAGGAATGCTGGATTCAGCCAAAGTGACAGTCCAGTGCCTCCTGTCTGCCACCTTAGACAGTCATCGCTGACAGAGAGAGCACACAACTCCCCAACTTGTCTGGCTGAACAGAGAGCCAAAAGAAAAGCTGTCTTGAGAGACAAAGATCGCAGATCTGCATCTGCAAGAGGCTCATATGGACCCTCAGTGAGGGATGCCAAAACTGTGGGCAGATCCCAGCTTGGTGCCCGCAAGGAATGACCTGGACGCAACCGATGGGCTCCTTTCAAGAATTGGCCAGTCATAGAATCCCTGCCCAGGGACTGGTTGTCAACACCCTGGTGAAAGGCTGAAATGGCTGACGCATAGACCTTTATAGTACTGACTGCCTTGCCTTGATCCAAATGGGACTGCAAGAAGCGTAAAACATGTGGCACTGACAAGACCCATGCCAGCACACCAATCTGAAAAGATATTCCATCTGAGTGTGTAACAAGCCCTAGTAGATGGAGCCCTGGCATTATCAAGTGTTGCTCGAACAGACTCATCTAGTCGCCCAGTGATGGACTCTGCAGGGGCCAAACCCACAGACGCAGTGCAGTTAGGTTCGGATGCCAGATCCGCCCATCTGCCTGCGACAGAAGATCTGCTCTGCTTGGCAGCTGCCATGGCTGATCCTGCAGCAACTGGAGAAGGACTGGAAACCAAGGCCTCGCTGGCCACCGTGGAGCAACCAGCAGAACTGTGTGTTGGCCCTCCTGGATCCTCTGCAAGACATGAGGGCAGTGTGTAGTCTCTGCTGAAGCGAAGAGACCTACCTGGGCTATACCATAACGCATCCAGATCTGACTGACGACGTCTGTGTTCAGTCTCCACTCCCCCGGGAGTGGCCCCGTCCTGGAGAGAATATCGGTTGCCCTGTTCTCCATGCTCGGAATGTGCACTGCCCTCAGTGAAGCAAGACAAGGCCATGCCCACATCAGCAATTCCTCTGCCACCAGGAGGCACCGCTGAGACCTCGTGCCACCTTGGTGATTGACATGATACACTGCCGATGTGCTGTCTGTTCTGACAAGAACATGCTGACCTTGCAACACCGGCAGGAATCTCCGAAGAGCGTGATGGATGGCTCACATTGACGTGTTTCAGCGTCCACGGAGGCTGCCATGTGCCCCTCACCGACCGTCCCCAGCCTGTCAGGGAGGCGTCTGTTGAGATGACCTGCCTCTTGAGGGGAAGTCCTCCAAGTGACACCTGGTGGGACACCTAGTTGAAGGAACTCCCGGTCCCTCCAAGGACGCAGAGCTCGAATGCAAGCCCGAGACACACGCAGCCTCACCTGGAGACGGAAAAGCATTGAACCAGCACTGCAGGGGACGCGCCCTCAGCAGGCCAAGAGGAAGTACCGCCGCTGCTGCCGCCATCAAACCAAGCAGTTTCTGGACTCTGTGAGCCGTTACAAGCCTGCCCAAGTGAAAATACTTTAGCATCTCGACCAAGCCATCCATTCTCCGTGGAGTGAGAGATGCTTTCATGCCGATGGAGTCGAGGAAGATGCTGAAGAATTCCATCTGTTGACGGGGTTGTAGGTTGCTCTTTTTGTGGTTGACTGTGAAACCCAATGACTGAATGTGAGCCAGAACTGTGTTGGTGTCGCGCACCACTTGCTCTTGAGAGGGGACGCAAACAAGCCAGTCGTCCAAATAGGGCAGAATCTCAATCCTCCAGCCTGGAGGGGGGACAGCGCGGCTGACACCACGCGAGTAAAAACCCTTGGGGCCAGAGAAAGGCCAAAAGGAAGGACCTGGAACTGGAACACCATGCCTTGGAAGGCAAAGCGCAGAAAGGGCCGATGTTCCGGGCAGATGGGGATGTGGAAATACGCTTCCTTCAGGTCCAGAGATGTGAACCATTCCCCTTGATGGATGGACTGCATTACCAACCTTGTGTGGACCATTTTGAAAGGCAGCACCTTGAGGAACTGGATCAAGGGCCTGAGGTCAAGAACAGGCCGATAACCACCGTGTTTTTAGGGCACGTTTTAGGGCGCCTTTCAGAAGAAGCTCCTGCACCTCCTTTTTTAAAACGGACATTAAAACTGGGTCTTTGACAGACGTTAATCTGATCCCTGAAAACGTTGGGGGCTGCCGCCGAAATGGCAGCCGGTAGCCGTGAGCCACTGTGGTCACGACCCAAGCGTCTGTGGTGATTCCTGTGACAACTGAGAAGGTTATCCGACGGCAGACCCAGGAACCCTACTTAGGGGCGCTGCCGCGGCCTGCACCCCTGCTTGCGCCCCGCTGCTGAGTGCGTCTTCCCCGGAGCCTAGAAGTGGGGGCCGCACTCCGGCCAGGTGTGCAAAATTGCCAGTCCTGCGGGGCCTCTGGATAATCTGCTGAGGGAGGACGAGTGAGTTGCCACAGCCTATGCCTACCCGCAGGCGGCCGGCTGGCAGTTGGAGCAGACTTAAGGCACACACGCTAAACAGCCTCCCTAGAGGCGGCAACACACCCAGCACGATCAAGCACCTCCTTGGATCCAGGGTGGAAGATGTGCCCAGGCGTCACGGCTAGGGCCAGCAGCTCCTGCTTGATGGCTTCAGGCAGTGGCTTGAGCCAGCCAAACCTGCCTGCGACACTGCACTGCGGAGGCCATGGCATCCTCCACATCACGGGTCAGCTGGGAAAGTGGAAGGAAAGAGCCGAGTCGACCAAAGTCCTGGCATCCTGATCATCAGGGCCCAGTGCCTTGCGCAGGGCCGCCAAGGTGATGGCAAGAGCGTTACTCACATGGGCCGCTCATGCAGAGGCATTGAAGCAGTGAACGGCCAAGCAATTGGTCTTTGCACACTCCTTGCGGAGGCACCGTGGGTTAGGAGAGACACCAGAAAGGCCCAGGGATGTTAAAGCAGCCATTGATGACTCAACTGGTGGCATGTCCATCAGCCCAGTCTCCACAGTGTAACCAGCCATAGCCAGCTGATGGCAGCCTGCATTAAACTGTGGTCGTTGTGACAACTTACCCCATAATGACTTGAGCATTGAAGTGTAGTCCTCCGCCACTGGTATGGAAGGTGGTGGTTCGGGGCGAGAGATACCCTCCCAAACACCTCCAACAGGAGCTGGGGGAGCTGACAGGGGCCTCCCCCGAAGCCACTGACCCATCAGCCGGCTCTACAGAGCCACAATGCATATCACCCCCAAGGCTGTCCCTACCTGTGATGTTGTCTACTGCTCTGTGGGAGAGATAGCACATCCACATCACCCCGCTCCTCCTACTCAACATAGCTCTCAAGCCTGGATGAGAGGGGATCCTCTTGGCCAGGGAACAGGATGCCGAGCCATGGTGACCTTCCAGTCTGTCCATCCTCCGTGCCAGATCCTGAAGAGCTGAGAGTATCTGGAGCGACTCTGCGCTACCCCTCTCCGCCATTGCAGCTGGGGCAGGTCACTTGGCAGGACTGGGTGCCCCCTCATGGGCGGGCCTATGGGGGGACCCTCGTGGCTGATCACAGGAGCGCTTGCGTGTGTGCTTATGCCCCTGCTTACTGGAGGGGGACGGCCGGTCAGGGGAGCGTTGCCTCTCTCTTCGGCCTTCACGCACATGACCACAGACCTGGTTGGCGCGGCACTGTTGTTCCTCCCTGGGGAGATCGCAGGCCGCACTGCATGGGTAGTCAACGTCTTCCAAGACATGGACAGCACCAAGGCATGTGGGGAACTCCCTGTGTCCATCTCTGGAACTCATGGAGGCTCCACAGATCCAACAGTATTGGGAAGCTATTGCAATCAAGTTGTAGTAGTGGCCCGCACCAGCGCACAAATGCACCTAGCAAGCACACACTAGCTGCAAGGTGCAAACAGCTGTATTGGGATTGCCACCTGTAGCACGAATGCACCTGTCGAAGACAGGAAAGCACAGCACACAGCACACAGTATTATGGTGGCCCACACCAGCGCACAAATGCACTTAGTAGGCACACACCAGCCCCACTGGCAACAGGGGTATAGGGCATAGCACAGGAAGGCAGCCGAAGCTTACTAGAGTGTAAATGTAGCCAGCAGGCTGACACAGAAACTCTAAGAGAAAACAGCACAGCAATATAGTCTGCACCGACACACGAATGCGCCTAGCTGACACACACGCACACACAGAAAACACCACCAGATATTAACAGCTTCCAAATAGCCTACCAGCTTGGACTAGCTGACAAACACAGAAATAACACCAGACAAAATAGCTTCCAAATAGCTTACTAGCTTGGACTAGCTTACAAACACAGAAAATAACACCAGATATAAACAGCTTCCAAATAGCCCACTAGCTTGGATGAACTTACCAATCAAGCAACAGAACCACAGTCGTGGCCTGCAAAAGCAGGCACACACTGAAGCAGAATGAAAAGCTACTTACCTTCAAATGTAAACAAACAGTAGCCAAATAGCAACAAGTTGTAGTGCTCGGCGGCCTGTAGCAGTGTGACAACGCGTCTGAAAGGCTCGCAAAATTTCCAGCTGCACACAACAGTAAACACAGAACACAAGCAATCTTGGCGGCCCACACCAGTGCGCGAACACACTTGGGAGGCTCGCACAAAGCCCACGGCTGCGGACAGCGTCATAGGCACTCAAAACACAAACTCAAAATACCCGGAATCTAGTGCATACAACGTTCAACTTAAAAGGCTACGATACCAGAAAAGCTCTAAATACACAAACCACAACAATTCTCAGGGGCACAAGGCACCTGCACCATGTAGGTAACGAATTAGTGGAATGCAAGAATAATCAGGATTTCTTACCTGAGGTCTCTTTACTCACAATCTCGTACGAGGCGATCAAGGTGAGAGACTGAACCGGGAGCATTCTGAACCGGGAGTCAAGGACATGACTTTGTTGACATAGGTCTTGGTGATAGGCAGAACGAAGGTGATCGTTCCTTTTTAGACCATAGTGACGGTCAGAGCGAGGTCGAAACAGATCCAATTTTATCTGCAAGTAAGCCTATACAGTACTAGCCTGGGTGAAAGCGACTGTTGACTATGTTATACAGTCTGGCCCAACGCAATTGAAATAGGTTTCCATTTGGATATGACGTATTCCCTCGCCTGGCTCTCACGCCTACAACTTTCGCTTTCAGTATTAACAGTATTATCGCAAGTTCTGATCTATTTTGACATTGTAGTGGCAATAAATCCTGGGTTAGATCATGGATGCTAATGTCATGTACCAATTTTGTGAATGTAATTCGAAAGTGGGGGAGAGAATAACAAACGCGTCCCTATCCTGTAGGACTACAAAATTTTGAGACATCGCTCTAAACTGTGCTGATTGGCTAAACCGCGTAGAATAACCGAGGGAAAGGCGGGAAGGGGGGTTTATTCCAGAATATGTGCGGAGATAAAATGTTTAGCGGAGGTAAGTAGGATGGCATCGCCATTTAGAACATTGGACTCCCATGTCATGGATTTATTACAGTGGAATCCGCTTATAGTGGTCACGTTGGGCCGGGCCAATTTGAACACTATAAGCGGTTGATTACTAAAACCGAATTTACCTTTATTTCACTTATTTTTATGCAGAATTCAATGAAAACAATGAAATGAAACCGTAGCTTCCACATTTATGGAATTTTATTACAGTAGGCCTACCGTATCATTCAAATTTAATACATGTAACAGTCCATACTGCGCTGTGCGCAGACATAACTCTGGTACGTAACTTATAGGCTATGTGCCGTGTCTCGGCTCTGCAGCCAGTGCTTTTTTTTAACAAGACTGTTTCATCAGCGTTCCAGATGCTCTCCTCACTGTACTCCTCTCTCATTCTGACCCACTGTTGCTCGAGCCACTCGTCGCGTGACACAGTGTCAGCCTCAGCAGCCTCCCCGTGCAGCTTCTTAAACACAATGTTCTCCCTCTTTTTAAATCGCTCAAACCAGCCGCTAGAAACTTTGAAACTCTCGTCTCCGAGGCTTGTTGCTAATGCTGCAGCCTTCTCCCTGACCAAGGGTCCGCTCAACGGAGCGTTGCGAGACCGGGCATGATCAATCCAATAACTACACGTAATTTTAAAATTATTTTTGCACATGTTTACATTCATAAAATGGCCAAAAATGAACATTATAAGCGGATTTCTTGATTACTATAAGCGAATTATTTAAACAGCATTTGTATAGAAATGATTCCGTCCCAAGCCTTTTGATCTATATAAGCGGCTGATTACTATATCCGTGACCACTATAAGCGGATTCCACTGTATAGGCTACTGGAGGGGTGGTAGGTTCGAGACTTGAGTGCGGTGTGAATGGCCTCGGCTACATTGCTGCTGTGATCCTGATGGGAGTCAGGATTTTGGGGTTGAGTGCTACGGATGCTAACTAGCCTGGGCTAGCTGAGACCCGAGTGCAGTCTGAAGAGCCTTGGCTTGGATCATAAAAAGTTCACACATTTGCCGGGGAGCAGAATTTTGATAAATTCGTGCAGGCCATAGAAGACTAGCCTGGGCCCGCCCATACTTCCTGCTGCTGCATGAAAATTCGTGATCAAGTCAGTATGGCCAAGGAGGCAATTTCCACAACTCTCGAGCCCAGGAAAATCAGGACCCAATGAGAAACAAGCAGGCTGAAGGAGGCGAGATTATGATGACTGTCGAGCTCTGTCCCATAGCATTGATAGAAGTTTGATAGACGTTTAGATTGATCCTGCCCGGAATTCCTGGGCAATGCTAGCGCTGCCAGACTAGTTCATTTTTTGAACGTGGCCGTGCAAGCCAGGCTAGGAGAAGACCACTTACTAGATGCAGATATCTGGGGAACAAACGATCAGATACAGTGGCAACGGCACCATTCTAAAAAGTTAGACTCCTGTAACACAGGAGAGGTGCTCGGACGGGGTTAGGCAACCTGCTGCCCTTTTAGCGCCATCTGTGTGGCTTGTGGTACTGCAGGGGAAATTGTTTTGTTGATGGTGGCTCATGTTATTTGGAAGCTTGCCATGTTTGACCAAAAGAAAGGTTAGGCTGCTTCTGTCTTTAACAATCAGGTATCTTGTCTTTTCATTTTCTGGTTCTTTTCATTCAATGGCTTTTCAATTTGCACTGAAATCAGCATTTGCAGCTGGCTACCAGGACTGGACTGGGACCAAAAATGGTGGCCCATGGTGGCCCATCATTATTTATTCAGTAAAAACATAATGGCACTTCATAATACTGTAAGTTGGACTTGTACAAGTTGTACATTGTATGAACGTGAGACATCTAATTGGACTAGCCACTATCCTTCAAGAAAATTATAAGTAAATTATGGCAGCCCGACCCAAAAATGACTGTCGGCCCACCGGGCATTGCCTTGTATGCCCTATGGCCAGCCCATTAATGGCAATGCTAAGCCACTTTATTGTTACCTCACTCACGTCAGATCATGCGCTACGTAACTTTCGTAAGGCACTTCCGCGCAACGATCTGATGTTGAAGCCCATCAGAGAGATTTCAAGCCATTATTCTCTAACCGGACTGTTGAGGGTAGATGTGGAGATGCAGTCGTGAGCTAGCTGTCACACTCAGTGAGACTCAGAGGGGTTGTAGAGAATGGGATTTATTTGTTCCCAAATCAGGCCAAAATGGCATAAATTTTAAATCAAGATTAAATTTAAAAAAAAGAAAAGAAAAAAAAAATACTTTCAATAAATGAAAATCAAAAATGACATAAGAGTCAAAATTTTAACCAATAAACATAACAAAACAAATTGGCCTTAAACATGACAGGCCTGCCGAGAGCTAAGGACTCACGTCCTATTCCCCCATTGCTCTCTCGACTGACTAAAGCAGACTGCATATATACACATAGGAAATCCCCTTCCAATTGGCACAAACCAAAAAACAGCTAGAAACAGGGGTGTCCACAATGAAATAATTTCCAAAGGCTTTAAACAGCCAACATTCACTTCTACAATACTAGAAAATATTACCATACAACAGTTATACATTTGCTAGACATTTTGACACAGTCAAAATACATACAAACAGCAAAAATATTATTACAATAAACTGCGGGTCACTTCCGGTGAACCGGGAAGTGGCAACGTTGTTTTAAACCCGGCAGTCGCGGCAAACATTCTCTTATAAACAATGAAGACGTGACGCTGGTAAGATGACTGGATACGAAATACTCATGTTTTTAACTATTTATATATTTATGCTTTTAAACTAAATAAACAGAACAGTTGCTGCAAACCTTGGTGTCGTTATTTTAACAAAACATGATGATCAAGGGTAAATGATTGTTAACAGCAAGAGTTTGAAATGTTTGTGTTGCTAGCTAGCTTACTAAATCACCGTAGTGTTTGATGTTATTCATTGCATGCATATAAACAGCTACAGGATTTGCAGAGAAGTATGATGAATGACAGGGTTAACGGGTGTTTTGAAATAGACATATTGAATGACGGAAAACATGAGAATGACAAACAAACATATACAGGCATCAACTGCACTCAGTCTTTGAATTATATATTCGGTAGCGCACGCTACCGTGACGGTAGCTATGCGCCCCGTCACACGGACCAATCAGGGCCGCTGGCTGCTGTAGAGGGTGTGACGTGCGGAATAAGCAACTGTTTTGAATCCAACCAATCCAACAAACGTGACCAGCGTCATCGGTTGGTTTCGATGTGGTTGGCTGCAGTGTACGTCAATTAAATTGATGGACAAGCCGATTGCCCAGTTAGATTCAAGGATTTCTGGCTCCTGAAATAACCCGTCTATCGCTGAATATCAGATGAACGCGCGTAGCGCTACATCTGACGTGAGTGAGGTAAACTTTATTGGCCCTTTGCAAAGAAAAGTTTGCAGTGTGTGTCGGAGCTCAGCAAGTGTTTCTTAGTTTCGTGAAACTGCTGTGGTTGTTTCTTGTTTTTTGTTCTATTCATTCAATCGAGTTTAGTCTCCTGACTACACAGACCTGACTAGTTCTTCTCATTCCAGTCATTCTCAGTCCAGTCAAGTGAAAAACCTTTGGATCATTAACTTATGGTTATTTTACTCCTAAATGAAAAAGTTGCAGCCTCAGCAATATGAACAGTCGCGCCCTTTGTATTATGACAATTTCTTTTGGCTTGTTTCCTTGATAGTAAAATGTTGTTTACATATCTAAAGGTCTTGCCTTGTGACTGTATAACATGCTGGTTGTACTGGTGGAGGCTCAGGTAATGAAAATTCATAACTCACCCATGTGGTCCTGATTCAAGCAGATCAGCAAAAACATCAGAGCACAGAGAATGGACATCTTTCTCTCCTGTTTTCACTTTGTTTTCTACCGTTTTTCGGTGTGTGTGTGTGTGTGTGTGTGTGTGTGTGTGTGTGTGTGTGTGTGTGTGCTGCAGTATAGAATATGATCCTCTTCCGTGTAAGTTATCAGCCTGCATTTCCTCTAAATGTAATAGCCATGTGATGTATGTGGGACTTACTTGGGTTAAAGCTCTGTGTAGGAGGTGTTAATGCAACCACATGCCCCAACCCCAATTGAGAACATAAAAGCCTTGTGTTTAGTTTGTAGGAAATGGTTGTTGCATGTGTACCAGTAAGATGTAGTACACAAAATCCCCCCACCGTATGTGGCCACCAACATAAGTACACTGGATATAAAATTCACGCACACAGTTTGGTACATTGTTGTTATTCATAGTATATAATATATACATTCCAACAAAGGCATTGACATATACAATATGACATTCATATTGCTATAAGAGTTAATGAGGATAATTTTCATAACTCACCCGTGCAATCCAGACACAGGGAGATTAACACCATTAAAGAGAACCTATGCAGGATCCGGTGGCGTCATCCAGTAAGCTAACAACCAAACAAAGCAGTTATTTAGCATTTACTGCCAATAATCCTCCATTTAGAATTGCATAGTCAATGGTGATCGCCGCTAACAAAATGTATCGACAGTTGAATGCGCTGAGAAGTCACAAATCGCGTTGTAATTCAAACAGTAAACTCTGGCTAAGTCACGTGACCTAGCTTGCTTGCTAACCAAAACTTACGATAGCCGGGACGCGCTCACTGATCTTGCATAGGCGGTATCTGCCTCTAGGAGGGTCGGACAATCTCGTGAAGGGGCTCGTTTTACTCCGGAACATGTCATTTATCAAGTCTAGTGAGTTCTAGGCAATTCTACATAAAGGTGTTATGAATAGGAAACGTCGAAATTTTACCTAAAAGTTGCATGTGGTGGCTTTAAAGTACTTAGTTATAGACTCCATGTTCGGTATGCTTGTCCCGTTGTAGGCCTATCTCGGTTTTTAAAAGTTCCTCCCTGTGCTTTCATGAATTGTGTGTGTGTGTGTGTCTACAAGTCACTGCGCACATCATAATCTTTAGTAGTCTTCTTTGCCAATGCATTTCCTCTAAATGTGCTAGGCCACGTAATGTGTTTGTGTGTGTGTGTGTGTGTGTGTGTGACTTTTTTCACTTTGAAAACTGAAGTAAAAACTTTTATACACAACCCTCCCCCCATATCTAAATCATTTTTGAAAATGAAAACAGGAAATGTTGATGATATATGACTAATGATATGATATGATATGACTACTAAGATTTACATGTAAATATTGAAATCCATGTTCATCCCATCTCTTTTCGTTCACAACATGGATGCAGTGGAGCCTGAGGTCGCCGGGTATAACATTATACCCAAAATGCCAACTTCATTCAGTTTTGTATCAACGTGAGTACAGGGCTGAGAGCCCAAAGAACTTAAATGGACCCCAGGCAGTGTTTTACCAGCCTTTAGGTTTATTAATAGTAAAACTAAAACAAAAGTCCATACATAAAAAAGCCTAATAATGTGCAAGTCAGTGCAGTGCCAGGATAAAGTACAGGCACAATCACTCCGTAATGATAAAATAGGTCATGCACAATAATTTCAGGGTGGCTAGTACCAAGTTCTTAATATGAAATAATAAAATGTTTGTTAATAATTTATCTACCTTTTTATCAGAAGAAACGAAAGAAAGAGAAAGAAAGAGATCAATATGCTTTCACACAAAGCCATGAACATTTTGGTTTTTGTGTGAGTTTGAGAGGTCTGAGAAAGGTGCCAGACACCCTCATTGTGTGAACTAAACACAACTAGCGCAAGTGATCACTGCTGCATGCAAGTGCACACAAAGTGCTCAGCATCTGATCTTCACTCATTTCACAGCTCTATTAGGCTACGTTTACACAGCAAATCAGATAAGCCCAATTCTGATTTTCTGCTCAAATCTGATTTTTTTGATTGCGTGTTTACATCTACTTTCAAAAGTGCCCAAATCAGATGTGCCTGTTTACACTTGCCAGACACTTGGACGTTCTGAAACAACCCGCATGCGTAAAAGACACGTCCGTCCTGACCAAAGGGACACTCAAAATAGAGGTGGCCAGAACCTGAATGTTATTGCAGCCATTAAACAATTTCTTTGCTCATTTCCATCATAATGATGATGACTAAGTAGAAGGCTAAACCTTAACAAACTTCAGGCACAACCCCCGAACAACCATATTTCTAAAGTGGCTCATGAGCACCCACGAATGTTGTAAAATCTCCTGTGAATGGAGAGAAATAAAGCTTAGCGCTGTACAAGTGAGAGGTAGCGAGACAGGTGCAACGGAGAGTTCCCGAGCAGTAGGCTATTTACAGATTTAGAACTATGCTATTTGAACAAACGGCCCGTCTCTCTCAGCATTAAATGACTGTCAGTAAAATGAAAGTCCTGCTATCAACCAGCAAATGAAATGAACCGAAATTAAGCTTGAAAAAGTGAAAATGAAAAAATAAAGTCAGAGGATTGAAAGTGAAAGCATGTCGACTTCATTGCATGTGTGAGAGGGGCACTCTGAAACATCACTGTCAAAACGGAGATGAACGGTTATGTGGTTGTTCATCGCGGAGTAGACATAAATGAATCTTTAGGGAATGAAACAAAAGCATTTCTCCGCCACCCAACTCATATATTCCTAATATTCGTTAATTCTACTGAAATTCGTCCTTGTTTCCCCTCGTTTCCCCTGCAGGCTGGAGAGTTAGCCTAGGTCATTACTCTCCTTCTAACTTGCGTGTTGGTGCAGAACAACTCCCTAACTAGAAATTGTAATTCCATGGAAATTACATAGTGCATGCAAAATGTAAAAAAAAAGTTTTATGAAAGTGACATTTTTGGCATAAACATCTGATAAGAGAAATAAAACATGATATAGTTGCTAAACCATTGAAGTTGTTGCTAAGGAAGAAAGTAAGTAAGATAAGTACAGTAACTAAGTAAGATACTGTATGTAAGTAAGATATTAAGTATGGTGGTTGCCATGCTGGTTGCTACATTGAACAAGGTTTCTAAAGGTTGTTGCTAGGGCGTTGCTAAGGCAGATAAGGCGGTTGCTATGCTGGTTGCTTTGTTGATCATGTTGGATGCAATGTTGATTGCTACATCATCAATGTGGAAGTTGTTCCTAAGAAGTTTCAAGTTTGCGTAAGGTTGTTGCTAGGGCGTTGCTAAGGCGGACATGGTGGTTGCTGTGCTGGTTGCTACGTTGATCATGTTGGTGGCTATGTTGATTGCTAGGTCATTATCGTGGAAGTGGTTCCCAAGGCATTGCAAGGGCTTTAGAAACTGTTGCTAAGCTGTTGCTAAGGCAGATATGGTGGTTGCTATGGTGGTTGCTAGGTTGATCATGTTGGATGCAATGTTGATTGATACGTCATAAATGTAAAGGTTGTTCCTAAAAAGTTGCAAGGTTGCTTAGGGTTGTTGTTGGGGCATTGCTTAGGCGGATATGGCGGTCGTTATGCTGGTTGTGACATTGATCATCTTGGTTGCTATGTGGGTGCATAGGTCATAATTGTTGGAGTGGTTCATAAGACGTTGCAAGGCTGCTAGAAGCTGTTGCTAGGCCGTTGCTAGGGCGAACATGGCGGTTGCTATGTTGATCATGTTGGTTGCTATGTCGATTGCCATGTCATCATTGTTGGAATGGTTCCTGAGACGTTGCAAGGGTGCTGGAAGCTGTTGCTAGGCCGTTGCTAGGGCGGACATGTCTGTTGCTATGCTGGTTGCCATGTTCGTAATGTTGGATGCTATGCTGAGTGCTTTGTCATCATTGTCGCAGTGGTTCCCAAGACGTTGCAATGGTGCTGGAAGCTGTTGCTAGGCCGTTGCTAGGACGGATATACTAGTTGCTATGCTGGTTGCTATGTTAATCATATTGATGCCAGCTCATTAATGTGGAAGTTGGTGCAAAGGATGAAAGTTGCATTTACAGTTGGTAGAAGAAAAAGTAGATATTGTGAGACGCGGCCTTTGGCGTCCAGTGCTACCAGTAGTAGCTATTGCAAATGATGATGAAAGGTTGATAGTAGAATTGTTGAAAAAAATAAGAAAAATCTGAAGGAAAACCAACAAGTTGCAAAGAAGATGCAAAAAAGTAGAATTGTATGATAGTTGGATGAATACAGATTGCAATAGATAAAGTAGTGGAAAAAGTTGGACGCAGCCTTCAGCTGCGTCAATTGTTATATTGTTGATGGTTACATAAAAAGTTGCTAATTGTAAAGTTGTTTAAAAATGCAGAAAAAGTTGATTTAATGCAGCTGATAATAGTTTCTAATTGAAATAGAATTCTCATGCAAATAAAGTTCCGACTGCCAGCAGACCCAGTGGAATGTTTACAGTAAGTGGCTAAGGTGACAACAATGTTCTATAGAATGCTGAAAGTTCCACCATTCATTTCAATGGGACTTTTTTCGCTTGTTTATTGCCGATTACGCAAAAAGTATAAAAGTTGCAAAACTGAAAAGTAGAAGCAACACTCACCAATTGCAGAGCTACGCAACGGTGTTTGAATGAAGTTGATATGTTGAACGGTTGAAGCTGAATTAATCGCAGAAAAGTGTGTGGAATAAAAATAATAACTAGATTTGCAATTCCAAGGAATTACACAGTGCATGCAAATGTTTTAAAAAGTACACTTAGAAAGTGACAGTAGAAAAAAAAGGGAAAAAAGTCAAGAGGAAACTTGGCAATAGGCAACTAGGCAATCAGTTACTAGTCAAGTAGCAAAGAAAATGTTGCTACCTTGATCATGTTGTAGTTGAATAGTTGGGAAAAAAAGAAAAAGGTGCTAGTGTCTGTGTTGGTTGCTATGTTGATTGCAAGGGTACTTTTAGTTGTTGTTAGGCTGTTGCTAGGGTGGATATGGTGGTTGCTATGCTGGTTGCTACGTTGATCATGTTGGTTGCTATGTCTAGTGCTTGGTCATCAGTGTGGAAGTGGTTCCTGGGATGTTGCAGGGCTACTTGAGGTTGTTGCTAGGCTGTTGCTAGGGCAGATATGGTGGATGCTATGCTGGTTGCTATGTTTATGTTGGTTGCTATGTTCATTGCTATATCATCATTTTTGGAGTGGTTCTTCAGACATTGCAAGGGTGCTGGATGCTGTTGTGAGGCCGTTACTTGGTGGATATGGTGGTTGCTATGCTGGTTGCTACATTGATCATGTTGGTTGCTGTGTTCATTAGAAGGTCATCATTGTGGAAGTGGTTCCCGGTAGGTGGCATGGGTGTTTAAAGTTGTTGTTAGGCCGTTGCTAGGGCGGATATGGTGGTTGCTATGCTGTTTGCCATGTTGAGCATGTTGGTTGCTATGTCAATTGCCATAGGGGTGTCTGAGGTTGTTACTAGGCCATTGCGAGGGCGGATATGTTGGTTGCTACATTGATCTTGTTGGTTGATATATTGCTAGGTCATCATGGGAGTTGTTAGCAGTGGCTATTGTTAATGTTGATGAATGGGTGATTATTGAAT
The DNA here is from genome assembly GCA_027497455.2 of Sardinella longiceps. Taxonomy (NCBI): domain Eukaryota; kingdom Metazoa; phylum Chordata; class Actinopteri; order Clupeiformes; family Clupeidae; genus Sardinella; species Sardinella longiceps. The sequence goes on along the minus strand of JAODXP020005419.1, from coordinate 31,671 downwards.
AGTTGAAAAAAAAAGATAGTTGATGATCGTTCGAATGAACATGGCCTGTATCAGTAGTTAAATTAGTGATAAAGGTGGACGCAGCCTTTGGCTGCGTCAAATGGTTCGTTGTTGATGATTACATAAAAAGTTGCTTTGTGTAAATTTGTTTAAAAATGTTGAAATAGGAAATAGTTGAAATAGGAAAAGATGTGGAAAAAAAGTTGCAAAAAATGTTGAATATAATACAGAGAATTGAAGAGAAAAAAAGGAAAATATGTAGGCTAGGCCTGAAAGGTTGCCAAAAAGTTGAAGAGATAATACAGAGAATTGAAGAGAAAAAGGCAAAGATGTACAGTAAAAAGTTGGCAAAAAGTTGAAGGGAAATAGGCAAAAATGTAAAATGTCGATGAAAAAGTGAATAGATAATTGAAGAGAATTGAAGACAAAAAGGTGAAGACGTAAATAGTTGCCAAAAGTTGAACAGATAATACAGAGAATCAAAGAAAAAAATGGCAAAGATGAAAAAGTTGTTAAAAGTTGAATAGATGATACAGAGAATTGAAAAGAAAAAGACAGTAGAAGAGGGAAAAGGCAAAGAGGCTCGCTCACGAGCCCTTTGCCTCAGCAAATGGAAGTGAAATAAGCTTAAATAGCCCATTAGGTTAATAGAAATGAACTGGAAAGGTTAATACAGCAGATAACAGAATGTTCGTGGAAATAGAATCCTAGAAGTTCCACTAGTCTGCTGAAAGTTCTCTGGAATGTTTACAGTAGTCAAGAAAGCAACAATAGAATGTTTACAGTAGTTAAGGTAGCAACAATAGGAAGTAGAATTCTGTTGTGGAACTCTGAAAATTCCATAATTTGTGAAAAAAAGCACTTTTTTTCGCTCGTTTATCGCAGATAGTAGAAAAAGTAAAAATAGTAGAAAAGTGAAATGTCATAGCATAACAACACAAATCGAGACCTACGAGATGAAGTTTGAATGAAGTTTCTAGGTGAAACGGTTATTGAGAAAAAGCGAGCATTGAAGAATAATAATAATAACTAGATTTGCAATTCCAAGGAATTACACAGTGCATGCAAACGTTTAAAAAAGTACACTTAGAAAGTGATAGTAGAAAAAAAGTAGAAAAGTAGAGTAAAGAGGAAACTTGTTTAGGCAATCAAAGTTACTAGTCAAGTAGCAAAGAAAATGTTGCTACCTTGATCATGTTGTTGAATAGTTGAAAAAAAAAGAAAATGGCGCTGGTTGCTGTATTGGTTATGTTGATTGCAAGGGTACTTTTGGTTGTTGTTAGGCCGTTGCTAGGGCGGATATGGTGGTTACTATGCTGGTTGTTACATTGATCATGTTGGTTGCTATGTCTAGTAGAGCTGGAAATATTTGCCCGAACCCGACGGGGCCCAACAGGACCTGCCGGGTTCGGGCCGGTTCGGGGTCTAATTTCAATATTCCAAGCGGGCCCGGCTCGGGCTCGGGCTGAAAGACGATGCGCGGCAAATATGCGATCACATGATACGCGTAACGTTCGATCTACAGGCATGCGTTAGTAGATGCAAAATGGATGTAGAAGAAGTTAAACGGAGATTAGCCCTTGGCGAATTCATGTTGGTCGAGCCAGTAAATGCGAGGTCGGAGGTGTGGAAACATTTTGAGCACGTTCACAATGAGAAAAACGAGGCAGTGGGGTATGTCAAATGCAAGAAGTGCGACATGATGTTAAAGTAGGCTATGACAGCAAGACAACTGGTTATTTTTCTTTTAACTTTGGGCAGATCATTTATTTTAGCCTTGAAGTTCTTGAACTTCAGACATCTGTAGGCTAACTAATCTGAATAAAAACGTAGAAATGTTCAGCAAAAATGACTCATTGTTGACTGCTTTGATATGCGCACAATTGAAAAATGTCGGGTTGCAAACGGGTTCGGGCTCTATGAAGCTGTCAATCATACGGGCCGGGGCGGGCTCGGGTGGAGTTCTCTCGGGCTGGGGCCGGTTCGGGTCTTAGTTTTAAGGCCCGTTTCAAGCTCTAATGTCTAGTGCTTGGTCATCAGTGTGGAAGCGGTTCCTAGGACATTGCAGGGCTTCTTGAGGTTGTTGTTAGGCTGTTGCCAGGTAAGTTATGGTGGTTGCTACGTTGATCATGTTGGTTGTAATGTTCATTGCTAGGTCATCATTGTGGAAGTGCTTCCTGGAAGGTGGCATTGGTGCTTGAGGATGTTGTTCGGCAGTTGCTAGGGTGGACATGTAGGTTGCTATGCTGGTTGCTACGTTGATCATGTTGGTTGCAATGTTCATTGCTATATCATTATTGCTGGAGTGGCTGTAAAGACATTGCAAGGCTGCTGGAGGCAGTTGCTAGGCTGTTGCTAGGGCGGATATGGTGGTTGCTATGCTGTTTGCCATGTTGAGCATGTTGGTTGCTATGCCAGTTGCCATGTCATCATTGTGGAACTGGTTCCCAGGACATTGTAGGGGTATCTGAGGTTGTTACTAGGCCATTGCGAGGGCGGATATGTTGGTTGCTACATTGATCTTGTTGGTTGCTATGTATATTGCTAGGTCATCATGGGAGTTGTTAGCAGTGGCTATTGTCAATGTTGATGAATGGGTGATTATTGAATAGTTGAAAAAAAAAGATAGTTGATGATAGTTTGAATGAACATGGCCCGTATCAGTAGTTAAATTAGTGGTAAAAGGTGGACGCAGCCTTTGGCTGCGTCAAATGGTTCGTTGTTGATGATTACATAAAAAGTTGCTTTGTGTAAATTTGTTTAAAAATGTTGAAATAGGAAATAGTTGAAATAGGAAAAGATGTGGAAAAAAGTTGCAAAAAATGTTGAATATAATACAGAGAATTGAAGAGAAAAAAAGGAAAATATGTAGGCTAGGCCTGAAAGGTTGCCAAAAAGTTGAAGAGATAATACAGAGAATTGAAGAGAAAAAGGCAAAGATGTACAGTAAAAAGTTGGCAAAAAGTTGAAGGGAAATAGGCAAAAATGTAAAATGTCGATTAAAAAGTGAATAGATAATTGAAGAGAATTGAAGACAAAAAGGTGAAGACGTAAATAGTTGCCAAAAGTTGAACAGATAATACAGAGAATCAAAGAAAAAAATGGCAAAGATGAAAAAGTTGTTAAAAGTTGAATAGATGATACAGAGAATTGAAAAGAAAAAGACAGTAGAAGAGGGAAAAGGCAAAGAGGCTCGCTTCGCGAGCCCTTTGCCTCAGCAAATGGAAGTGAAATAAGCTTAAATAGCCCATTAGGTTAATAAAAATGAACTGGAAAGGTTAATACAGCAGATAACAGAATGTTCGTGGAAATAGAATCCTAGAAGTTCCACTAGTCTGCTGAAAGTTCTCTGGAATGTTTACAGTAGTCAAGAAAGCAACAATAGAATGTTTACAGTAGTTAAGGTAGCAACAATAGGAAGTAGAATTCTGTTGTGGAACTCTGAAAATTCCATAATTTGTGAAAAAAGCACTTTTTTTCGCTCGTTTATCGCAGATAGTAGAAAAAGTAAAAATAGTAGAAAAGTGAAATTTCATAGCATAACAACACAAATCGAGACCTACGAGATGAAGTTTGAATGAAGTTTCTAGGTGAAACGGTTATTGAGAAAAAGCGAGCATTGAAGAATAATAATAATAACTAGATTTGCAATTCCAAGGAATTACACAGTGCATGCAAACGTTTAAAAAAGTACACTTAGAAAGTGATCGTAGAAAAAAGTAGAAAAGTAGAGTAAAGAGGAAACTTGTTTAGGCAATCAAAGTTACTAGTCAAGTAGCAAAGAAAATGTTGCTACCTTGATCATGTTGTTGAATAGTTGAAAAAAAAGAAAATGGTGCTGGTTGCTGTATTGGTTGTTATGTTGATTGCAAGGGTACTTTTGGTTGTTGTTAGGCCGTTGCTAGGGCGGATATGGTGGTTACTATGCTGGTTGTTACATTGATCATGTTGGTTGCTATGTCTAGTGCTTGGTCATCAGTGTGGAAGCGGTTCCTAGGACATTGCAGGGCTTCTTGAGGTTGTTGCTAGGCTGTTGCCAGGTAAGTTATGGTGGTTGCTACGTTGATCATGTTGGTTGCAATGTTCATTGCTAGGTCATTGTGGAAGTGCTTCCTGGAAGGTGGCATTGGTGCTTAAGGTTGTTGTTCGGCAGTTGCTAGGGTGGACATGTAGGTTGCTATGCTGGTTGCTACGTTGATCATGTTGGTTGCCATGTTCATTGCTATATCATTATTGATGGAGTGGTTCTAAAGACATTGCAAGGCTGCTGGAGGCAGTTGCTAGGCTGTTGCTAGGGCGGATATGGTGGTTGCTATGCTGTTTGCCATGTTTAGCATGTTGGTTGCTATGTCAATTGCCATAGGGGTGTCTGAGGTTGTTACTAGGCCATTGCGAGGGCGGATATGTTGGTTGCTACATTGATCTTGTTGGTTGATATATTGCTAGGTCATCATGGGAGTTGTTAGCAGTGGCTATTGTTAATGTTGATGAATGGGTGATTATTGAATAGTTGAAAAAAAAAAGATAGTTGATGACAGTTCGAATGAACATGGCCCGTATCAGTAGTTAAATTAGTGATAAAGGTGGACGCAGCCTTTGGCTGCGTCAAATGGTTCGTTGTTGATGATTACATAAAAAGTTGCTTTGTGTAAATTTGTTTAAAAATGTTGAAATAGGAAATAGTTGAAATAGGAAAAGATGTGGAAAAAAAGTTGCAAAAAATGTTGAATATAATACAGAGAATTGAAGAGAAAAAAAGGAAAATATGTAGGCTAGGCCTGAAAGGTTGCCAAAAAGTTGAAGAGATAATACAGAGAATTGAAGAGAAAAAGGCAAAGATGTACAGTAAAAAGTTGGCAAAAAGTTGAAGGGAAATAGGCAAAAATGTAAAATGTCGATGAAAAAGTGAATAGATAATTGAAGAGAATTGAAGACAAAAAGGTGAAGACGTAAATAGTTGCCAAAAGTTGAACAGATAATACAGAGAATCAAAGAAAAAAATGGCAAAGATGAAAAAGTTGTTAAAAGTTGAATAGATGATACAGAGAATTGAAAAGAAAAAGACAGTAGAAGAGGGAAAAGGCAAAGAGGCTCGCTCGCGAGCCCTTTGCCTCAGCAAATGGAAGTGAAATAAGCTTAAATAGCCCATTAGGTTAATAGAAATGAACTGGAAAGGTTAATACAGCAGATAACAGAATGTTCGTGGAAATAGAATCCTAGAAGTTCCACTAGTCTGCTGAAAGTTCTCTGGAATGTTTACAGTAGTCAAGAAAGCAACAATAGAATGTTTACAGTAGTTAAGGTAGCAACAATAGGAAGTAGAATTCTGTTGTGGAACTCTGAAAATTCCATAATTTGTGAAAAAAAGCACTTTTTTCGCTCGTTTATCGCAGATAGTAGAAAAAGTAAAAATAGTAGAAAAGTGAAATGTCATAGCATAACAACACAAATCGAGACCTACGAGATGAAGTTTGAATGAAGTTTCTAGGTGAAACGGTTATTGAGAAAAAGCGAGCATTGAAGAATAATAATAATAACTAGATTTGCAATTCCAAGGAATTACACAGTGCATGCAAACGTTTAAAAAGTACACTTAGAAAGTGATCGTAGAAAAAAAGTAGAAAAGTAGAGTAAAGAGGAAACTTGTTTAGGCAATCAAAGTTACTAGTCAAGTAGCAAAGAAAATGTTGCTACCTTGATCATGTTGTTGAATAGTTGAAAAAAAAGAAAATGGTGCTGGTTGCTGTATTGGTTGTTATGTTGATTGCAAGGGTACTTTTGGTTGTTGTTAGGCCGTTGCTAGGGCGGATATGGTGGTTACTATGCTGGTTGTTACATTGATCATGTTGGTTGCTATGTCTAGTGCTTGGTCATCAGTGTGGAAGCGGTTCCTAGGACATTGCAGGGCTTCTTGAGGTTGTTGCTAGGCTGTTGCCAGGTAAGTTATGGTGGTTGCTACGTTGATCATGTTGGTTGCAATGTTCATTGCTAGGTCATTGTGGAAGTGCTTCCTGGAAGGTGGCATTGGTGCTTAAGGTTGTTGTTCGGCAGTTGCTAGGGTGGACATGTAGGTTGCTATGCTGGTTGCTACGTTGATCATGTTGGTTGCCATGTTCATTGCTATATCATTATTGATGGAGTGGTTCTAAAGACATTGCAAGGCTGCTGGAGGCAGTTGCTAGGCTGTTGCTAGGGCGGATATGGTGGTTGCTATGCTGTTTGCCATGTTTAGCATGTTGGTTGCTATGTCAATTGCCATAGGGGTGTCTGAGGTTGTTACTAGGCCATTGCGAGGGCGGATATGTTGGTTGCTACATTGATCTTGTTGGTTGATATATTGCTAGGTCATCATGGGAGTTGTTAGCAGTGGCTATTGTTAATGTTGATGAATGGGTGATTATTGAATAGTTGAAAAAAAAAAAGATAGTTGATGACAGTTCGAATGAACATGGCCCGTATCAGTAGTTAAATTAGTGATAAAGGTGGACGCAGCCTTTGGCTGCGTCAAATGGTTCGTTGTTGATGATTACATAAAAAGTTGCTTTGTGTAAATTTGTTTAAAAATGTTGAAATAGGAAATAGTTGAAATAGGAAAAGATGTGGAAAAAAAGTTGCAAAAAATGTTGAATATAATACAGAGAATTGAAGAGAAAAAAAGGAAAATATGTAGGCTAGGCCTGAAAGGTTGCCAAAAAGTTGAAGAGATAATACAGAGAATTGAAGAGAAAAAGGCAAAGATGTACAGTAAAAAGTTGGCAAAAAGTTGAAGGGAAATAGGCAAAAATGTCAAAATGTCGATGAAAAAGTGAATAGATAATTGAAGAGAATTGAAGACAAAAAGGTGAAGACGTAAATAGTTGCCAAAAGTTGAACAGATAATACAGAGAATCAAAGAAAAAAATGGCAAAGATGAAAAAGTTGTTAAAAGTTGAATAGATGATACAGAGAATTGAAAAGAAAAAGACAGTAGAAGAGGGAAAAGGCAAAGAGGCTCGCTTCGCGAGCCCTTTGCCTCAGCAAATGGAAGTGAAATAAGCTTAAATAGCCCATTAGGTTAATAGAAATGAACTGGAAAGGTTAATACAGCAGATAACAGAATGTTCGTGGAAATAGAATCCTAGAAGTTCCACTAGTCTGCTGAAAGTTCTCTGGAATGTTTACAGTAGTCAAGAAAGCAACAATAGAATGTTTACAGTAGTTAAGGTAGCAACAATAGGAAGTAGAATTCTGTTGTGGAACTCTGAAAATTCCATAATTTGTGAAAAAAAGCACTTTTTTCGCTCGTTTATCGCAGATAGTAGAAAAAGTAAAAATAGTAGAAAAGTGAAATGTCATAGCATAACAACACAAATCGAGACCTACGAGATGAAGTTTGAATGAAGTTTCTAGGTGAAACGGTTATTGAGAAAAAGCGAGCATTGAAGAATAATAATAATAACTAGATTTGCAATTCCAAGGAATTACACAGTGCATGCAAACGTTTAAAAAAGTACACTTAGAAAGTGATCGTAGAAAAAAAGTAGAAAAGTAGAGTAAAGAGGAAACTTGTTTAGGCAATCAAAGTTACTAGTCAAGTAGCAAAGAAAATGTTGCTACCTTGATCATGTTGTTGAATAGTTGAAAAAAAAAGAAAATGGTGCTGGTTGCTGTATTGGTTGTTATGTTGATTGCAAGGGTACTTTTGGTTGTTGTTAGGCCGTTGCTAGGGCGGATATGGTGGTTACTATGCTGGTTGTTACATTGATCATGTTGGTTGCTATGTCTAGTGCTTGGTCATCAGTGTGGAAGCGGTTCCTAGGACATTGCAGGGCTTCTTGAGGTTGTTGCTAGGCTGTTGCCAGGTAAGTTATGGTGGTTGCTACGTTGATCATGTTGGTTGCAATGTTCATTGCTAGGTCATTGTGGAAGTGCTTCCTGGAAGGTGGCATTGGTGCTTAAGGTTGTTGTTCGGCAGTTGCTAGGGTGGACATGTAGGTTGCTATGCTGGTTGCTACGTTGATCATGTTGGTTGCCATGTTCATTGCTATATCATTATTGATGGAGTGGTTCTAAAGACATTGCAAGGCTGCTGGAGGCAGTTGCTAGGCTGTTGCTAGGGCGGATATGGTGGTTGCTATGCTGTTTGCCATGTTTAGCATGTTGGTTGCTATGTCAATTGCCATAGGGGTGTCTGAGGTTGTTACTAGGCCATTGCGAGGGCGGATATGTTGGTTGCTACATTGATCTTGTTGGTTGATATATTGCTAGGTCATCATGGGAGTTGTTAGCAGTGGCTATTGTTAATGTTGATGAATGGGTGATTATTGAATAGTTGAAAAAAAAAAGATAGTTGATGACAGTTCGAATGAACATGGCCCGTATCAGTAGTTAAATTAGTGATAAAAGGTGGACGCAGCCTTTGGCTGCGTCAAATGGTTCGTTGTTGATGATTACATAAAAAGTTGCTTTGTGTAAATTTGTTTAAAAATGTTGAAATAGGAAATAGTTGAAATAGGAAAAGATGTGGAAAAAAGTTGCAAAAAATGTTGAATATAATACAGAGAATTGAAGAGAAAAAAAGGAAAATATGTAGGCTAGGCCTGAAAGGTTGCCAAAAAGTTGAAGAGATAATACAGAGAATTGAAGAGAAAAAGGCAAAGATGTACAGTAAAAAGTTGGCAAAAAGTTGAAGGGAAATAGGCAAAAATGTCAAATGTCGATGAAAAAGTGAATAGATAATTGAAGAGAATTGAAGACAAAAAGGTGAAGACGTAAATAGTTGCCAAAAGTTGAACAGATAATACAGAGAATCAAAGAAAAAAATGGCAAAGATGAAAAAGTTGTTAAAAGTTGAATAGATGATACAGAGAATTGAAAAGAAAAAGACAGTAGAAGAGGGAAAAGGCAAAGAGGCTCGCTTCGCGAGCCCTTTGCCTCAGCAAATGGAAGTGAAATAAGCTTAAATAGCCCATTAGGTTAATAGAAATGAACTGGAAAGGTTAATACAGCAGATAACAGAATGTTCGTGGAAATAGAATCCTAGAAGTTCCACTAGTCTGCTGAAAGTTCTCTGGAATGTTTACAGTAGTCAAGAAAGCAACAATAGAATGTTTACAGTAGTTAAGGTAGCAACAATAGGAAGTAGAATTCTGTTGTGGAACTCTGAAAATTCCATAATTTGTGAAAAAAAGCACTTTTTTCGCTCGTTTATCGCAGATAGTAGAAAAAGTAAAAATAGTAGAAAAGTGAAATGTCATAGCATAACAACACAAATCGAGACCTACGAGATGAAGTTTGAATGAAGTTTCTAGGTGAAACGGTTATTGAGAAAAAGCGAGCATTGAAGAATAATAATAATAATAATAAAAAGAAGAAGAAGCCAACGGAGAACAGTACAGTGCATCGCTTTGCATGCACTGTAATAATAAAAAGAAGAAGAAGCCAACGGAGAACAGTACAGTGCATCGCTTTGCATGCACTGTAATAACTAGAAATTGTAATTCCATGGAAATTACATAGTGCATGCAAAATGTAAAAAAAAGTTTTATGAAAGTGACATTTTTTGCATAAACATCTGATAAGAGAAATAAAACATGATATAGTTGCTAAACCACTGAAGTTGTTGCTAAGGAAGAAAGTAAGTAAGATAAGTACAGTAACTAAGTAAGATACTGTATGTAAGTAAGATATTAAGTATGGTGGTTGCCATGCTGGTTGCTTCATTGAACAAGGTTTCTTAAGGTTGTTGCTAGGGCGTTGCTAAGGCGGATAAGGCGGTTGCTATGCTGGTTGCTTTGTTGATCATGTTGGATGCAATGTTGATTGCTACATCATCAATGTGGAAGTTGTTCCTAAGAAGTTTCAAGGTTGTTGCTAGGGCGTTGCTAAGGCGGACATGGTGGTTGCTGTGCTGGTTGCTACGTTGATCATGTTGGTGGCTATGTTGATTGCTAGGTCATTAACGTGGAAGTGGTTCCCAAGGCATTGCAAGGGCGCTAGAAACTGTTGCTAAGCTGTTGCTAAGGCGGATATGGTGGTTGCTATGGTGGTTGCTAGGTTGATCATGTTGGATGCAATGTTGATTGATACGTCATAAATGTAAAGGTTGTTCCTAAAAAGTTGCAAGGTTGCTTAAGGTTGTTGTTGGGGCATTGCTAAGGCGGACATGGCGGTCGTTATGCTGGTTGCGACATTGATCATCTTGGTTGCTATGTGGGTGCATAGGTCATAATTGTTGGAGTGGTTCATAAGACGTTGCAAGGCTGCTAGAAGCTGTTGCTAGGCCGTTGCTAGGGCGGACATGGCGGTTGCTATGTTGATCATGTTGGTTGCTATGTCGATTGCTATGTCATCATTGTTGGAATGGTTCCTGAGACGTTGGAAGGGTGCTGGAAGCTGTTGCTAGGCCGTTGCTAGGGCGGACATGTCTGTTGCTATGCTGGTTGCCATGTTCGTAATGTTGGATGCTATGCTGAGTGCTTTGTCATCATTGTCGCAGTGGTTCCCAAGACGTTACAATGGTGCTGGAAGCTGTTGCTAGGCCGTTGCTAGGACGGATATACTAGTTGCTATGCTGGTTGCTATGTTAATCATATTGATGCCAGCTCATTAATGTGGAAGTTGGTGCAAAGGATGAAAGTTGCATTTACAGTTGGTAGAAGAAAAAGTAGATATTGTGAGACGCGGCCTTTGGCCGCGTCCAGTGCTACCAGTAGTAGCTATTGCAAATGATGATGAAAGGTTGATAGTAGAATTGTTGAAAAAAATAAGAAAAATCTGAAGGAAAACCAACAAGTTGCAAAGAAGATGCAAAAAAGTAGAATTGTATGATAGTTGGATGAATACAGATTGTTCAATAGTTAAAGTAGTGGAAAAAGTTGGACGCAGCCTTCAGCTGCGTCAATTGTTATATTGTTGATGGTTACATAAAAAGTTGCTAATTGTAAAGTTGTTTAAAAATGCAGAAAAAGTTGATTTAATGCAGCTGATAATAGTTTCTAATTGAAATAGAATTCTCATGCAAATAAAGTTCCGACTGCCAGCAGACCCAGTGGAATGTTTACAGTAAGTGGCTAAGGTGACAACAATGTTCTATAGAATGCTGAAAGTTCCACCATTCATTTCAATGGGACTTTTTTCGCTTGTTTATTGCCGATTACGCAAAAAGTATAAAAGTTGCAAAACTGAAAAGTAGAAGCAACACTCACCAATTGCAGAGCTACGCAACGGTGTTTGAATGAAGTTGATATGTTGAACGGTTGAAGCTGAATTAATCGCAGAAAAGTGTGTGGAATAAAAATAATAACTAGAAATTGTAATTCCATGGAAATTACATAGTGCATGCAAAATGTAAAAAAAAGTTTTATGAAAGTGACATTTTTTGCATAAACATCTGATAAGAGAAATAAAACATGATATAGTTGCTAAACCATTGAAGTTGTTGCTAAGGAAGAAAGTAAGTAAGATAAGTACAGTAACTAAGTAAGATACTGTATGTAAGTAAGATATTAAGTATGGTGGTTGCCATGCTGGTTGCTTCATTGAACAAGGTTTCTTAAGGTTGTTGCTAGGGCGTTGCTAAGGCGGATAAGGCGGTTGCTATGCTGGTTGCTTTGTTGATCATGTTGGATGCAATGTTGATTGCTACATCATCAATGTGGAAGTTGTTCCTAAGAAGTTTCAAGTTTGCGTAAGGTTGTTGCTAGGGCGTTGCTAAGGCGGACATGGTGGTTGCTGTGCTGGTTGCTACGTTGATCATGTTGGTGGCTATGTTGATTGCTAGGTCATTAACGTGGAAGTGGTTCCCAAGGCATTGCAAGGGCGCTAGAAACTGTTGCTAAGCTGTTGCTAAGGCGGATATGGTGGTTGCTATGGTGGTTGCTAGGTTGATCATGTTGGATGCAATGTTGATTGATACGTCATAAATGTAAAGGTTGTTCCTAAAAAGTTGCAAGGTTGCTTAAGGTTGTTGTTGGGGCATTGCTAAGGCGGACATGGCGGTCGTTATGCTGGTTGCGACATTGATCATCTTGGTTGCTATGTGGGTGCATAGGTCATAATTGTTGGAGTGGTTCATAAGACGTTGCAAGGCTGCTAGAAGCTGTTGCTAGGCCGTTGCTAGGGCGGACATGGCGGTTGCTATGTTGATCATGTTGGTTGCTATGTCGATTGCCATGTCATCATTGTTGGAATGGTTCCTGAGACGTTGCAAGGGTGCTGGAAGCTGTTGCTAGGCCGTTGCTAGGGCGGACATGTCTGTTGCTATGCTGGTTGCCATGTTCGTAATGTTGGATGCTATGCTGAGTGCTTTGTCATCATTGTCGCAGTGGTTCCCAAGACGTTACAATGGTGCTGGAAGCTGTTGCTAGGCCGTTGCTAGGACGGATATACTAGTTGCTATGCTGGTTGCTATGTTAATCATATTGATGCCAGCTCATTAATGTGGAAGTTGGTGCAAAGGATGAAAGTTGCATTTACAGTTGGTAGAAGAAAAAGTAGATATTGTGAGACGCTGGCTCAGTGCTACCAGTAGTGGCTATTGCAAATGATGATGAAAGGTTGATAGTAGAATTGTTGAAAAAAATAAGAAAAATCTGAAGGAAGACCAACAAGTTGCAAAGAAGATGCAAAAAAGTAGAATTGTATGATAGTTGGATGAATACAGATTGTTACAATAGTTAAAGTAGTGGAAAAAGTTGGACGCAGCCTTCAGCTGCGTCAATTGTTATATTGTTGATGGTTACATAAAAAGTTGCTAATTGTAAAGTTGTTTAAAAATGCAGAAAAAGTTGATTTAATGCAGCTGATAATAGTTTCTAATTGAAATAGAATTCTCATGCAAATAAAGTTCCGACTGCCAGCAGAACCAGTGGAATGTTTACAGTAAGTGGCTAAGGTGACAACAATGTTCTATAGAATGCTGAAAGTTCCACCATTCATTTCAATGGGACTTTTTTCGCTTGTTTATTGCCGATTACGCAAAAAGTATAAAAGTTGCAAAACTGAAAAGTAGAAGCAACACTCACCAATTGCAGAGCTACGCAACGGTGTTTGAATGAAGTTGATATGTTGAACGGTTGAAGCTGAATTAATCGCAGAAAAGTGTGTGGAATAAAAATAATAACTAGAAATTGTAATTCCATGGAAATTACATAGTGCATGCAAAATGTAAAAAAAAAGTTTTATGAAAGTGACATTTTTGTGCACAAACATCTGATAAGAGAAATAAAACATGATATAGTTGCTAAACCATTTAAGTTGTTGCTAAGGCAGAAAGTACGTAAGATAAGTATAGTAACTAAGTAAGATACTGATACTGTATGTAAGTAAGATATTAAGTAAGATATGGTGGTTGCCATGCTGGTTGCTACATTGAACATGTTGGTTGCTATGTTGTTTGCTAGGTCATTATTGTGGAGGTGGTTTCCAAGACATTACAACGGTGCTGGAAGGTGTTGCTAAGGCGGATATGGTGGTTGCTATGCTGGTTGCTACGTTGATCATGTTGGATGCAATGTTGATTGCTACGTCATCAATGTGGAAGTTGTTCCTAAGAAGTTGCAAGGTTGCTTAAGGTTGTTGCTAGGGCGTTGCTAAGGCGGATATGGCGGTTGCTATGCTGGTTGCTTTGTTGATCATGTTGGATGCAATGTTGATTGCATAGGTCATAATCGTTGGAAGTGGTTCCATAAGACATTGCAAGGCTGCTAGAAGCTGTTGCTAGGCCGTTGCTAGGGCGGACATGGCGGTTGCTATGTTGATCATGTTGGTTGCTATGTTGATTGCCATGTCATCATTGTTGGAATGGTTCATGAGACGTTGCAAGGGTGCTGAAAGCTGTTGCTAGGCCGTTGCTAGGGCGGACATGTCTGTTGCTATGCTGGTTGCCATGTTCGTAATGTTGGTTAGCTGGACATGGCGGTTGCTATGTTGATCATGTTGGTTGCTATGTTGATTGCCATGTCATCATTGTTGAAGTGGTTCCCAAGACGTTGCAATGGTGCTGGAAGCTGTTGCTAGGCCGTTGCTAGGGCGGATATTCTGGTTGCTATGCTGGTTGCTATGCTAATCATATTGATGCCAGCTCATTAATGTGGAAGTTGGTGCAAAGGATGAAAGTTGCATTTACAGTTGATAGAAGAAAGAGTAGATATTGTGAGACGGCCTTTGGCCGCGTCCAGTGCTACCAGTAGTGGCTATTGCAAAAGATGATGAAAGGTTGATAGTAGAATTGTTGAAGAAAAGAAGAAAAATCTGAAGGAAGACCAACAAGTTGCAAAGAAGTTGCAAAAAAGTAGAATTGTATGATAGTTGGATGAATGCAGATTGTTACAATAGTTAAAGTAGTTGAAAAAGTTGGACGCAGCCTTCGGCTGCATCAATTGGTATATTGTTGATGGTTACATAAAAAGTTGCTTATTGTAAAGTTGTTTAAAAATGTAGAAAAAGTTGATTTAATGCAGCTGATAATAGTTTCTGGTTGAAATAGAATTCTCATGCAAATAAAGTTCCGACTGCCAGCAGAAGCAGTGGAATGTTTACAGTAAGTGGCTAAGGTGACAACAATGTTCTATAGAATGCTGAAAGTTCCACCATTCATTTCAATGGGACTTTTTTTCACTTGTTTATTGCCGATTACGCAAAAAGTATAAAAGTTGCAAAAATGAAAAGTAGAAGCAACACTCACCAATTGCAGAGCTACGCAACGGTGTTTGAATGAAGTTGATATGTTGAACGGTTGAAGCTGAATTAATCGCAGAAAAGTGTGTGGAATAAAAATAATAACTAGATTTGCAATTCCAAGGAATTACACAGTGCATGCAAACGTTTAAAAAAGTACACTTAGAAAGTGATAGTAGAAAAAAAGTAGAAAAGTAGAGTAAAGAGGAAACTTGTTTAGGCAATCAAAGTTACTAGTCAAGTAGCAAAGAAAATGTTGCTACCTTGATCATGTTGTTGAATAGTTGAAAAAAAAAGAAAATGGTGCTGGTTGCTGTATTGGTTGTTATGTTGATTGCAAGGGTACTTTTGGTTGTTGTTAGGCCGTTGCTAGGGCGGATATGGTGGTTACTATGCTGGTTGTTACATTGATCATGTTGGTTGCTATGTCTAGTGCTTGGTCATCAGTGTGGAAGCGGTTCCTAGGACATTGCAGGGCTTCTTGAGGTTGTTGCTAGGCTGTTGCCAGGTAAGTTATGGTGGTTGCTACGTTGATCATGTTGGTTGTAATGTTCATTGCTAGGTCATCATTGTGGAAGTGCTTCCTGGAAGGTGGCATTGGTGCTTAAGGTTGTTGTTCGGCAGTTGCTAGGGTGGACATGTAGGTTGCTATGCTGGTTGCTACGTTGATCATGTTGGTTGCCATGTTCATTGCTATATCATTATTGATGGAGTGGTTCTAAAGACATTGCAAGGCTGCTGGAGGCAGTTGCTAGGCTGTTGCTAGGGCGGATATGGTGGTTGCTATGCTGTTTGCCATGTTTAGCATGTTGGTTGCTATGTCAATTGCCATAGGGGTGTCTGAAGTTGTTACTAGGCCATTGCGAGGGCGGATATGTTGGTTGCTACATTGATCTTGTTGGTTGATATATTGCTAGGTCATCATGGGAGTTGTTTTAGCAGTGGCTATTGTTAATGTTGATGAATGGGTGATTATTGAATAGTTGAAAAAAAAAAGATAGTTGATCACAGTTCGAATGAACATGGCCCGTATCAGTAGTTAAATTAGTGATAAAAGGTGGACGCAGCCTTTGGCTGCGTCAAATGGTTCGTTGTTGATGATTACATAAAAAGTTGCTTTGTGTAAATTTGTTTAAAAATGTTGAAATAGGAAATAGTTGAAATAGGAAAAGATGAGGAAAAAAAGTTGCAAAAAATGTTGAATATAATACAGTGAATTGAAGAGAAAAAAAGGCTAGGCCTGAAAGGTTGCCAAAAAGTTGAAGAGATAGTACAGAGAATTGAAGAGGAAAAGGCAAAGATGTACAGTAAAAAGTTGGCAAAAAGTTGAAGGGAAATAGGCAAAAATGTCAAATGTCGATGAAAAAGTGAATAGATAATTGAAGAGAATTGAAGACAAAAAGGTGAAGACGTAAATAGTTGCCAAAAGTTGAACAGATAATACAGAGAATCAAAGAAAAAAATGGCAAAGATGAAAAAGTTGTTAAAAGTTGAATAGATGATACAGAGAATTGAAAAGAAAAACAGTTCATATGACTTTTACAAGTGAGTGGGTTGAAATTATTAATGATAGTTAAAAGAAGTCTTGACATGTCTTTCCTATTTAACATAACATTTAAGTCTTCATTATTTTAACTCAAGAAAATGAACTGAGATGGACACTTGAAATAAGTTCTTAAGTGTGTAGTATTCTTTATTGCCTATTCATGTACAGCCTATTCAGGGCAATAGGAGGTGTAAATATACACCTATGGTGTAATACGAAAACTTACCATACTCATAATTAAATTACACTCACATTAGTACAATGTAAACAACTCATAATTAAATTAAACTCACATTAGTACAATGTATAAAGTAAACAACAAAAATACACAAAAAACATCAGAGTTCATAGACCTCTTCTGAAAACAGCCCGATGCTGAAGCGTCTGCTGAAGCTAACTCAGCACCAGTCACTCATGTACCCTCTGGTAGACTGGTATTGATGGCATCAGGTGCTGCATTGCTATTG
>JAODXP020005419.1:2500-10000 GCA_027497455.2 Sardinella longiceps | reverse complement strand
TTTTAACAAAATACAATTGAATATATTGTATTTTAACATCAGAGAACAAGGTACAATGCTCAATTCAATATAGAACCTTCAAAATCCTCCACCCTCTCCATCTGTCCAGCACAAATACCCAGGAAGGAAGAGTGATGTAGTCAGATCATCATTAATGGGCCACCATTACTGCTACTTCTCCATCTCCCAGCCACCTCTCACTAACAGCCCTGTAAGAATGCTCTGTCAACACACACTAACACTCAACTAATCTCTGATTCACCTAAAAAAAATGCTGAGAAATATCCTGTGACTCAGGAATGAGCACATACAGACTTGTAGACATAGGCACACAGTGAGCTGTGGACCCCATTGGTAAAAGCTTCTAATTCAGCACCATGGACAGCGATGTCCCCGGCTTCATTCTATGATGCATTAGCTCTTGGTCTTTGAGATTCACTCTATCGGCTCCATGGATTTCTCCACATGCACTCAACACATGCTCTCTCTCTCTCTCTCTCTCTCTCTCTCTCTCTCTCTGTTTCTCTCTCTCTCTCTCTCTCTCTCTCTCTCTCACACACACACACACACACACACACACACACACACACACACACACACACACACACACACACACACACACAAAGAGCGAAAGAGAGAGAGACTGAGAGAGCTTTTTTGAGTTTTTACTAGCCTTGAGTGTTCAGTATGCTATGGTTGTTGAGCTCTGTTTTTTTGCATCATTAATTGAGTATTGTCTCAGTGAGTACTCACGGGTAGACTCAGTGAGCACACAGCATTACCAGAAATGCAATCAGTTAGAAAGCAATTATTTTATTTAAATGCAATGTGGACTTTACAGTTGTTGAGCTACAATATTGTCTATGAAGCCTGACAGTGAGGGTTAATTAGTTGATATTTCCAGCATATATTTGTTGTTATTGTTTATATTTGTGCAGCAAAGTCTGAATAATAGGGTGGGCTGTGTTCTAACAGAAGATAACATATGTGTTGTACGTTGGTGGTACTGTATCTGTTGCAGTATAAGAAGGCAAGAAGGCAGCAGGGACATTTAATTGTGTTCTTCCCTTCTTCAAAGGTTTGTTTTGTTTTTGGCAGGCTGGCAATTATGTTTTATTTCCATCCAACATCATGCGTGTTTACTTTATCCCTGAACTAGTGAATGAAAGATGTAGATCTTAGCTTAGGGGGGCCTCCTTAGCCAGGTAGCACACTTATAGGGCAACTTCAGTAATTTTCAACAGGAGCTCATGTATTCTGCTAACCTAATCTACTCTAGGTGTGTATTGTGAAACATCAGGGATATATTTATTTTTTTCCCCAATCAATATAATTTAATTGAGCAGTTCTTCCCCTATCTAATTTGAAATAGTTGTCATTTAGTGACTCAGTTTCTCCAATGCAAATCCATTCAACTACTGGCCCTTTCTGTCCAGAAATAAATAAACTTCTTTTGTGCATAGAGAATAGACCCATGGACACCAGGCTGTTTGCTGATGTATGATTGGAGAGTTTCAGGGCTTCAATCAAAGGCCCACCTTTACCTCAGTATGTGCTGGGGGGGTTTCTGCCTGGCGCCGACAAACATTGAGAAAACATTTAGAACATCCGTGAAGTGTAGGTCATACAATTGCCACGGACAAATTAGTAAATGCAAGGTTAAATGTAAACAAATAAA
The DNA here is from genome assembly GCA_027497455.2 of Sardinella longiceps. NCBI lineage: Eukaryota > Metazoa > Chordata > Actinopteri > Clupeiformes > Clupeidae > Sardinella > Sardinella longiceps. Next base: position 8,322 of record JAODXP020005419.1, on the reverse strand, counting down.
TAATAAACAAACACATAAATAAATAAATAAATAAATAAATAAATAAATAAATAAATAAATAGTTGCGAGCAGTGTTGGTGTGACACCCTAGGCAGTTCCTTCTGGAAACATCCATAATTATGAGAAGAGAGCCTGGTAGCCTCTGCACAAGCTGCTTTAATTAAAAAGGGTCATGCAGCAGTTTGCTTGTTTGCAAGTTCACAGAGATTGTATAAATAGACTATCAAAGACAGAAAGTCGTTACATGATGAAAACAACTGAATGTTTAGTTTAGGAGATTTTTTTAGTTGTGCTTTAAAGCATTCCCTTCAAAACATATTTGTGCAACCTTTTCTCAAAGCAATGCGACAGAAATCATGTTGTCTTTTTGCTTTATATTACAACTGTACAAGACTCACTCACTGCTTAGTCATTTGATCAGAAATGCCAAATTACTTTCATACAAGATTATATGATTTGCAGACTACACTTCCAGAAAACACCTAAAGTATTAAAGTATTTTATTTCCTAGTATAAAATGCTGGCCCTCAATCTGCCCTGTGGTGAAGACACAGCAGACATTGCGTTGTTGTCTTTAAGTTAGAGCGTGGTGTCCTGAGCTCACAGCGCCCGTTTCAGCTGATAGAGCAGACCTCGGAGACAAACCCACTGTGGATACACACACACACACACACACACACACACACACACACACACACACACACACACACACACACACACACACACACACACACACCAGAGACGAACCCACTGTGGACCTTTACCCAGCATGCATTGGGGCCGGGCTCAGGCAAGGATGACCAAAGGATTGCTCCCTTTGGGAGCAATTAAGTCATTTGAGTGTCTGTGTGTGTGTGTGTGTGTGTGTGTGTGTGTGTGTGTGTGTGTGTGTGTGTGTGTGTGTGAGAGAGAGAGAGAGAGAGAGAGAGAGAGAGAGAGAGAGAGAGAGAGAGAGAGAGAGAGAGAGAGAGAGAAATGCAGTGTCAGGCCACAGCTTAGTCATCCTCAGTTAAACTCTTGCAGTAGCCCCAAGACTGCTGAGGGGCGGTTCCATACTGCTGCTTACAGGCTTGCAAACACTCTGTGTGTGTGTGTGTGTGTGTGTGTGTGTGTGTGTGTGTGTGTGTGTTGTGTGTGCGTGCGTGTGTGTGTGTGTGTGTGTGTGTGTGTTGTGTGTGTGTGTGTGTGTGTGTTTGAGGGCAACATTGAGTGAAGGTTTGTGATTGTGGAGTTTGCAGATTCTACATAGATCTATTTGCCTCATCTCTGAACGAGTCACAGATGCTATAAGATACTATAAATAGCTACACACAAACACACACACACATACACACACACACACACACACACACACACACACACACACACGGCCTACCTCCCCATCCTGTGTGCACATACATTCACAAGCCCACTATTGACACCATGCAGTGAGAACAGGCAGTGCTAGCAATACAGTCATTTCCTGAATCCCAGCCACAGCATGAACACACAGCAGGATAGTGTTTAAAGGCAATGTAAGAGAATATGTTGCCTTTATTTACCAATCTATACACACATTACAGGGTCAATCAAGAAGAGATTCAAGCAGCACAATTCAGCATCTAGGACCAAAATGGAGGACCATTTTTAAATTCGGTTCCAACCCAACTTTTTAAATGAGAGTTGGCCGTCTGTGGATTTTAATTAGGCCAATTTTAATTTCTTTGCAGGAAGTCATTGCAGTCCAGAATTCAAACATTTTTGGTGTTGTTAGAAAACTAGCAAAATAATTAGGGGAAAAAAATGTAATTAAATTATCCTCAGCTTAGTTGCCATCTTAGTGGCCATCTTTCCTTTAAGGTGACTCATTACACAGCCATAGCACAGGCAAGTGGCTCATCTTGATACTGTGCTGTTAGACCACTCATCTTCGATGGCTTCCATGTGGTACTGCTGAGATAAGGACCATAGTCCAGCCAGACCTTTCTATGACTCAATGCACACCAGTGCCTCTGCCCAGGCAGGGCCATCGCTACAGGACAGGCAAACCAGGCAATCGCCCGGGGCCCCAGGCTGATAGGGGCCCCCAAGATTGACTGTTTGGTAATCTTTGTAGTTTAGTTGGTGATGTTTTTTCAATACAATATGACTTTAAGCTGGAGTTAGACAACTGTAAGTTCAAAACAAATATGTATTTGAATGAACGATGTTTAAAGATTAAAACAATGTGGTTCATGTAGCTGTTATGGGGGGTGAAGGGTCCCCATGTCCTGTTTGCTTGGTGCCCCCGAATACCTTGAAACGGCCCTGTGCCCAGGTGCCCAGCTCTCTCCCTCTGCCCAGGTGTCTTCATCCACACCTTCCTCAGTCTATGGTGTCTGTTCACAGCCTCCGTGCTGCTGAATGAACCACATCACATTACACAGGAAACCTGTGATTAACCACCAGAGAGTGAATTCAGCAGTGAGCAGCGCCAGTCTATTGTGGTATTTACCCATTAAAACGTAACTTAATTCACAGAGTTGTGGCAAAGGCTCTGTAAACAAGCTCTTTGAGAAGCGTGCTTCTGCAAAGAGCCAAACCCAAGCAGTGACAGGGATCCTCCAACATTAGTCTCGGAATGCGGCAGTTGTTATGGTTACAAAGTTATAAATAGTGTCTTATGGTGCGCAGGTGACAGGGGAGCTGAGCAAAGAGGATGAAAGACTGTGCTGAAATCCTTCCCAGAATCCTCTGCTGCTGCTGCTGCTGTTGCGGCTGTGCTCTCGTGGGGACAGAAATCATTCAAAGGGAAACATGCCCACCATGAGTTGTTTTACTTCCCTTTAAAGCCCCCATTAAAATGGAGGAACAGTGATGTTCGGCGGCGCGTCTGTGTGACTCTGTTACCCAGCTTCATTAATTAGCTTAATTACCCCCATTTGCCCCCAGTGCATTTCATTTCAGCACTAAGCCTTGACCTTACACACAGTGACACAACTCTTTGTCTCCCCTCTGTGTTTTTTTTTTTTTTTTTTTTTTAAATAAGAGCCATTTGCTAGAAAGCCTCAAACAATCTTTTCCTGCACAAACCCCTAATAATGCTGTTGATGTTAATTTATGCCTCTGTTGTTTTTACCCGTGTGTTTGTTTCATTCCCCTGTCTCTCCTTGCCGTTGTCATGGAAGTCAGAATCATTTTCTCTCCAGTGCCCTCCATGCCCCACCCCCCACCAAGGATGGCATGATACCGCTAGTAATTACAAACAGTGCTGGGATTTAATGAGTGAGGACACACACACACACACACACACACACACACACACACACACACACATACCCTTTACCCACACAAAGAAACACATACAGTATACTTACACACAGAGAAACAATAATTACACTCACACACCCTATGCTCTGGTAAAGAAACACACATACTTACACACAGAGAAACGACAATCACACACACACACACACACACACACACACACACACACACACACACACACACACACACACACACACACATGCTCTCTGTGTGTGGCATCTCTAGTTTGAGCTGCAGCCAGAGGCTGTGACATCAAACGCAGCTGATATGACACTCTGTGGTGTGGGGTGGCGTGGGGGCAAGGAGGAGGAGAAAAGGGGGGAAGCAGAGAGGAGGAGAGAAGAAGAGAGGGAAGTAGAGAAGAGGAGAGGAGAAGAGAGGGAAGCAGAGGAAAGGAGCGGAAGAGGAGAGGAGAGGAGCGGGGGAGGAGAGGAGAGGAGGGGAGGAGGGAGGGGTAGGCAGCGCAAGGGGGAGATAACACTCTGGAGCTCAACACTGTTCAGGCCTTGACCTGGAACTGCTGCTCATCCGGGAGAGACGGTGAAGGGCTGGATGTGTTAATAGTTTATCGACTGGTGTCAGGCTGGGGCAGGGTGCTGCTGGAGTGGGCCTGTCTGAACAGGGTGGGGTAGTGCTGGAGTGTGCTTCTGGAGTGGGCATGTATTGGCATGGATGGGACAGTGTTAGTGTGCTGCTGGAGTGGGCATGTATTGGCATGGGTGGGGCAGTGCTGGAGTGGTCATGTATTGGCATGGGCCTGTCTGGAGCAGTGGCTGAGTGTGCATGTGCTGGAGTGGGCATGTATTGGCATGGGTGGGACAGTGGCATTAGTGTGCTGCTGGAGTGTGCATGTATTGGCATGGGTGGGACAGTGGTAGTGTGCTGCTGGAGTGGGCATGTATTAGCATGGGCCTGACTGATCAGGTACCATCATCATGGGCATCACTGCAAGGAAAATAGTGGTGAGGAGGGTGACTAACCAGGGCCTCTGTTTACGCCCCCATATGTTAGTGTTCTCGCTCTCTCTCTTTCTCTATCTTTCTCTCTATCTTTCTTTCTCTCTCTCTCTCTCTCTCTCTCTCTCTTCCCATTTCTGCAGTGTTCTGTCTTTTCTCTCTCTCCTCTCTTCTTTCCATCTCTGCAGATTTCTTTTTTCTCTCTCTCTCTCTCTCCCTCTCTCTCTCTCTCTCTCTCTCCCACTCCCACTCTCTCTCTCCCTCCCTCTGAAGCTTCCCGTCGACTCCCCGTCATAATCATTAAACTCCTCTGCTTGCCTTTGAACGTGCCTTCCTCTAGAAGAGAGCAATGCTCAGAGCATTCTGGGAACCATCCCACCACGCACAAGCAAACACACACACTGATGCACGCACACACACACACACACACACACACACACACACACACACACACACACACCCATGCTGACACACACACACACACACACACACACACACACACACACACACACACACACACACACACACACACACATATACTTACGGGTATGAAGCTTCCTGAGAATCAGCCCAGCTTGTTAGGCTCTTTGTGTTACCTGTGAAAACACAGCCCAGAGTGACACTACATCTACACATGACTGACATACGGTTGCCCTCATTTCTACTGTCACAGCTCCCACAAGAGTCACTATTTTAGGGAGCAACATAAGAATTGCATTAATTCAACATGCTCTCCCAAAGGTTCTATCCATTATATATTTACTGCATGCACAATTTCTTTCACCACTTCTTTGTATAATCTCACCAAAATCACAGTAAAGCTTAGGGAAATGTGCTTTGCTCAAATGTACACAAACACATCATGTACGTATAACCCTATTCTAGTGTCAGGGGAACAGTAGATTTATTTTTGGTTAATAATATGGCAGTCTCGTATAAACAGTCATAATTAATAATTAAGTAAATAAATAAATAAATAAATTCGCTATGCATTTGGAAACGTAATGGCGCCTCTGCCATTCTTTACCAAACCTGAACCCCAAGGTGCCTTGGAACATGCACTGATGGTGGGTCAGCATAACCACTGACATGACAACACACACACACACACACACACACACACACACACACACACACACACACACACACACACACACACACGTCCCAAGTGCCTGAGGCTGACAATGCCCAATGTCAAGTCTCAGGTGCCCAGAGTCTCGAGCCCTCTGCCCAGGTCCCATGTCCAAGTCTCACAGTCCTTCTCCTCCAAGTCTATGGTGCCTGTTTCCAGCCTCAGTGCTGCTGAATGAACCACATCCCATTGCACAGGAAACCTGTGATTAACCACATGAGACGTGAATTCATGCAGCGAGCAGTGCCAGTCTGTTGACGAATCTAGCCTGTACACGAACACATCATCTGTACACAAACACATCATGTACGTATAACCCTATTCTAGTGTCACCGGAACAGGAGATTTATTGTTGGCTAATAATGGCAGTCCCGTAAGAAACAGTCTAGATAATAACCAAGTAAATAAATGAAATGAACACATTCGCTGTGCAATTGGAACATCGTAAT
>JAODXP020005417.1:0-47344 GCA_027497455.2 Sardinella longiceps | reverse complement strand
GTCTTCTAGACATAACCCAATTGTGACCTGCATTTTTGTAACACTGAAGATATGCTTGAGCTTGGGAGCATGTTCCCCGTTTTGTATGGCGACCGGGGAACATAGGACGCTTTTGAAAAAAAAAGGGTAGTGGTAAAGACTCACACCCTGAGCCTTTAGAGTGCTTTAAACCGCTAGGCTTGTTAGTAGGTAAGTGGTTCGTATTCAAGAGTTACACTTGAAGTCTGTGATGTGTATAAGGTGAACAGTACAGTAAAGATTTATTCTATTCTATTCTATTTTGCAAGAAACTGAATAGAAAAAAACCATCATCATCAACGCATAAGCTCATCAAAGTTCTAAATGCGGTGAACTTCGTGACTGTATTTATGCATAACGTAGTCTAAAACTTACTTATAAACTTATATAATATTTTGGCTTCCCATTGCTGCTGGTCACTGCTAGTGTCTGTGATACACGGAGAATCAACTTTTAATTTTTGCATGTCATTACATTTAGGCTACACATGCAACTTGATTGCATCCTACAAAGCCCAAGAATTTATCACAGAAAGCACAAATCACTATAGGCTAAACTATTCTTGAATATTTACAGATGACTGCATTGTTTAAAAAAAAAAAAAAAAAAAAAACAAATCTAATTTTATATGCTAAAATAAAGCATTTGGCTTACATAGCAATAATTTCAAAGTTGGTCACTTATAACCTATGCAAGAACCAGGCACATTATTCTTTATATGTTGAATGTCCCTCTGCACAGCCTTCTCCAGGTGCTGGCAACATGCAGCTTCTTATCTAGCGATAAAAAAAAAATATATAAAAATCAACGCACACTGGAACTGAGTTTTGCTGATTTTATTTTCTGTGAACAGCGCGTTTCGCCTGTCGCTTCATCAGGTTCAAGCAACACGCGAAATGTGTTGTTCACAGGAAATAAAATCAGCAAAATTCAGTCGTGTTTTATATTTTTTGGCACATTATTCTTTATTCTTTAAATGGGTCAGTGTAGCATTTCAGGCAAAGCTATAATGAACAAAATAATGTATAATGTTGTACACTATTTCTCTCTCTCTCTCCCTCTCTCTCTCTCTATATATATATATTTATATGTATGTATAAGTATATGTAGAAAAATATGTGCTTAGGACACCCAAATGGCTAGCCCCGGCCCTACGTATAATATGGTCTTGAAATCACATCAAATACCTGCACTGTGTCTTATTCATCCACTTCTCCCATTCTGTACATATAAAAATACATAGGGTGGGGTGTTACTTGTAGGGTGCGCCTAGACCTAATGGATTGAAGGGCTGTAAAAGCATGTTGTCACTCTTAAAATAAATGTGTTGAAAGCCAACATATCTTTTGTGTATTGTTGAATAGCCAACATATCTTTTGTGCATTGTTGAATATCTAGGAATATGAGGAGAAATGTTATAACTGTCACAATGAAGAATGATAACATGAGTAATGAACAGTATATGTATTTATATTATGAATGAGATTAACATTACAAACATTAGCATTATCTTCAACTCCATACATGTGTTATAATATTCAAAGGTAGTTGTACAGTCCACAATCAAAATCCATTGCCACAGTCCACCCAAAGCCTCACAAGTATACTTAACCACAAATAGACATCGTTACCACAAATGTCCCCTATAGGCAAAACATATAAATACATAATAGGGCTGTCAGACAAGTATTTCATTAATTTCATTTGACACAATTAATTATTTAATTAAAATATGAATGAATTAATTAATACAATGACAATTTTGGTGTGATTCATCACATTTTTTGACAATGAAGGTTTTAATAAGGGATATAGAATTTGTCATAATTCAAGGACAATTGTTTAATTTGAATCATTTCTCCTTTCACCACAGATTCTGCATTCAAAATATATAATTTCTAGTACAAACAAAAAAACCTCTGAGATTACGATTATTAGCTTGACAGTTCTTAAACCCCATATTGGTCACAAATAAGACAACTCATTTTAACTAGCACTAATAGTTGTACATATCAATCACCAACAGGGAACCCTTTGTCAAGATATTGTGTTAGATCGTTTAATTAATTTGGCATGCTGTGAAGGAGATTTATTATCAATATTTTTAAAAGGTCTCCAAGATAAAAGCCCCACAACCAACTTTACTGAAAGCCAGCTTTTTCAAATTGTGAAAAAGCCATTGGCTCATATTTGACCTTTGACTCTTTGACTTTGTACAGGATCAGCACTCCACACACCATAGCAACAGCGGTCAAAAGACCCAAAACAACAACAACAGCATGTTTCAGGATAACAATGGTTTGGTCCCCTAAAAGAGATAAAGAAGAATGAAGAAGAAATGTTTTACATCAATGAATAATATTGCTTGTTCCTCTGTATTACTTTAAAATGTAGGCGAAGTAGTGCTGCATTCAAGAATTTCAGTATAACTCACAATATGAGTCAGTACTGTACCTGTACAGACAAGTTCCCGTCTGAGGCGCAGGGGACCATGGGTAATGTAGTATTTGGAGGTCTGATTGTGAGCCTCCCTCTTGTTGATTGGGTGTTCTGATTTTGGGATGCAACCCTGGGAACACCTGCTGTCGGACACCCCACCCTCGCACAGGATGACCGAGCAGGTGATGAACACCTGCACGCAAAGAGGAGTATCCAATATGGTTTTAATTGGCACACAAAACATCAATTCAGAAGAGACTAGTGGGTTTATTGCATATCTGCACAAAATGAGAATGCAGGGGTGACCAAACTTTCTTTTTTTGCGGGCCACATACCGAATTAAGAGCATTTTTTTTTTTTTTTTTTTTTAACCAGTTTTAAAGGTTGGGTATATGATGCTTTTCTGGAGTGCTTTTTTACTATATTGCTTACTGTATTGCTTGACATTCATACCTTGATTGCAAACAATTAATTAAATACTCCAACACAAAAATAAAATTTGTTAGTCACCTGTGGAACTATCAGGACAGTAAAAACAACATCCAATCATTTTAAGGAACCAGCAAAAATGATTGGATGGTGAAGTCTGTCAAACCCAACTGCCGTTTGTCCCTTCCCCTCCCCATTTGTTCCTATACTCTGGAGGTGTGGCTTCAGGGGAAATCTGAAGTCAGGGGATTGGACCTCTGAATTGTTTATTTTCAAATGCCTAGTTTTCTTAAACCGTTTTTCCTGATCACACACCCCATCTTTAAGTGAAAGACCATCTGCATTTGAATAAATAAAACCTACAGGCTGTCTAATGCTGCACTGTTGAATGATACTTATGACAAACATGTTAAACCAGAACTAAAAAATTGAGATTTACATTGCATTAATGTGACAATGTCACATATTACTTTTGAAAATGTATTACATCTTGTCAGGTTACAACAATGAGGTGTTATGATCAATACGTTGCAACAATAGTCTCTTAAACAATAATATGTGCACTGAGCCTTGATCTTTACCTTCTCATATCTCCCGATGAAATGGAAAGCCTTGAACCCTAGTCGAACTTTGGACACGTGGCTAGGGTAGTTCTGCACAGATTTGTCCTCATTGCATCTTTAGAGGGCGAAGCATATTAAGATACAAATGAGAGAAATTCATATTTTAAACTGTATTAGTTATGGAAGTCAAAGCAGGTCTTACCCATTTTTAATGATGGTGTAGGAAACAGGATGGTTTGGTTGACTGCTAGGAGCAGCAATGCAAGACTCAACAAAAAGCTCTGTGTTTGGGATAGGGGTCTCTGAGGCGATCTGCATGTATATCATGTCTCCCAAGTTGAACTCTAATGGCGACGTGTCTGGGTCCATCAACTGGAGAAAGTTGGGTGACCAGAAAAATTCTATCTGGTAGCTAAACATACCAATGCTTTTCTCTTCGAATGTGAGGGAGGGTTTTTCCTTGCCAAGCTCTACTGACACTAAACCACTTGTTTTGGGGTACTTGCAGACAAACTTAATCATCACGTTGTAACTGCTGTTGTCGATGCCCCTTGAGCCATTGATGGACACCAGGTCATTCCTGAAGATGATATTTTCTCCATCATCCTGCATGAGAGACCAACAAACAGACAGACACAATAATGTAGGAGGGAAAAAAATACACCTAAAATGACCTTAATCCCCCCCAAAAGTTTCTCACCTCTATCTTGGTTCCACAGTCGGTGAGTGGAATGCTAGCAAACACATGAGTGGCGTTTGAGGAGAGTGTGCAGTAGGGGTCATTGAGCTGAAGATTATCTGCATGCAGGTCAAGGTCTTCAGACTTCTCCAGTGTAATTTCCATGCTTTTATCCGTACAGATCACATGCGTTTTAGGTACTGTGTAGGCCACATCATAGGAAATATTATTTGAACTCTTCCACTTCAAGGAAAAATTCGGAGCTATAAGCTTTCTCAGACTAATTTCAATCTAGCCTACAGCTCTAGACGGAACTGATTTGCTCAGTGGGTATATCTAGCCATCAGTCATATGGAACCGTCGTATTCAGACATTGGTGTCTATCCAATTATGTTGAGTCATTGGGCGGGCTTAGCGTTGTTTAAGTCGCCTTGTTTGTTGCTTGGTTGTAGCTAGAGCCATACAAAGCACTCTCTATAGCTCTGGTCATAGTGCTATCCCAATAGCCCTGGAAAGCATATTACTCCAGATTTTTCCCTTATACACATGCATTGTGAGTGTGTGGCTGTACACTGCATAACTTTTTTATGGGAATATATTATGAACAAATCATACACACAGCCAGAGCCAGTAAAAAAAAATGCATTGCACTCACCACCTCGAGGACATTCCCCCCATTTCCCATCCTGGTCGTAGTTGTCAGTAGTGGCACACCATGGCTTGGTATGGTTGACAGTGGTACAATTCCAATATGTGATATTGGCATACACAAAAGGGAAGACACAAACTGCACCTTCAGCATTTCCATAAATGGTTGGAATGCCTTGGAATACCAAAGGACTCAGTGTTAAACTGAATATCATGCACAGTAAAGGCATTTAGGCCACTGACCATTACCAAGGTTTGTACGTTGTTTTGCAAAATTTCTTTAATAGGGCTGTCGAAGTTAAAACAATGTTCGCACAATTTTATTGTGGTTAGATAAAATGGCAACATTATCACAGTGTTTTTAAACAACAGTCAACTGGGCTCATCTTGGTAAGACACAACACTGGTTTCCACATACAAAAATTATTAGCCGAGAAATGTAGATGCACACTAGTGGTAGCAAATTGATTTGCCAAGGGAATACAGTCTAGCCATCAGCCATAGGGAATTGTGATATTCAACCATCATTGAGGGTTGACATGGGGGACCAATCACAATGTGCTATGTGGACAGGGAGTCATTGGGCATGTTTAGCGTTGTTTGAATCAGCTTGTTCATTGCTCTGGTTGGTCGTAGTGGTTGTAGGGCTATACTACCATGTGCAGAGGCAGTTTGAAAGACAATGCGGACTCTTAAGCCGCAGTCTATTATTAGTGGTCAGACTCTACTCTACATGGTCTGGCATGTCAGGCTAGCAAAACTTATTAAAGTGATAGTTTGGCGTCATTAGCCCTGTTGCACTAGCCTGCCGACTGCAATAGATTGTGAGTCGAATAAAGAATTTGGAACAACATGAACACAAATGTGAACAAGCACTTAACATTAAGTCAACGACACCAAAGTCTTGTGGCCTAGGGTTATATTAGGGAAACAGAGATGAGCACCACCCAATGATGCACATGAAGCAGGTATAGGATTTTACTTTAAGGGGTGCTCCGGAGTGATTTCAAGCATAGCCTTATTGAACAAGCCTGCTAAATGCACTAGTTAGCGAGTGGAACAAAACAATTTGGAACAGCATGGACTGAACGGAATGCAGAAGCGAACAAGCACTTTACACTGAATCTATGGAAACTCCGATTATTCGAAACCGAAAGTAAAGATAGTAAAGATCTGAGGTATTGGTGACTCAATGTAAAGTGCTTGTTCGCCATTGCCTTTGCGTTCGGTCTATGCTATTCTAAATTCTTTCAGTCCATGCGAAATCTAGTGCTGTTTGAAGGCTTGTGCAACAGGGCTATGCTTACACTTACTCCGGAGTTATGTTTGTGTTAAATAGGGTTCACATTTTAAACACACTACATTACATGTGAAGGCGCAAAAACGAGTAGTAAGTCCTGTCCCATTTCTACCACTTCCCCTCGATTTTAGCCTTAACACTCGGTTTTGCGCGTTCACGTTTAGTGTAGTGTGTCCCAATACTTTCAAGACCAAGGGCTAGTGTGTTTTAAGCCCTTCAAATTGGCCCTTCAAACAGAGAGGTAATTTAAACCGTAAACCGTTTACCCCGGTCTAGAGCCTTATATCCATTCAGTCTTAACGATAGACGCGTAAAACAGGTGAAGACGTTTTTATGCGAAGTCCGGTGCGTAGGGGAAGATGCCACTTCTCACTACACAATCGAGGGGTGTCTCACTTTGGGCACTCGAAAACAAGTGCTAGTGTTAAGGGAAGAGAAATGGGACAGGGCCTTAAAGTATAAGTCTGGAGTAAGTTTAAGCATAGCCCTGCTGCACGAGCCTTCTAACAGCAATACATTTCGCATGAAATGAAAGAATTTCTAACAGCATAGACCTAACGCGAACGCGAACCACATTACATTGAGTCAATGTAACATCAGATCTTACTTTCGGTTTCCAATAGTCAGGTCCCATTGATTCAGTGTAAAGTGCCTGTTCGCTTCTGCGTTCGCGTTCGGTCTATGCTGTACCAAATTACTTTGTTCCACTCGCTAACTAGCACATTTAGCAAGCTCTTTCAACAGGGCTATGCTTGAATTCACTCCGATGCTCTCCTTTAAGGCTAAAATCGAAGTGAAGTGGTAGAAATGGGACAGGGCCTAAGTTAATAAGAAGACTAGAGCCTGTAGTGTAGGTCTGTGGTGCTTTTAGTTTAAATGTGCTATGTGTTCTCCTGTAATGTTTCATAGTAATGGCAGCTCTGACACTACACACAACCACTCCTATTTCAACGAAGCGGTTCTATGCCATATGTTTTATGGTAAAGAGCTATAGTGCACTTACCGAGGGCACTGGTACCTCCACCTGTTGGAGAAACACCATGAGACACACACACTCATAATGTCTTGTGTTTATGTTTATAGTATTTTGCCCTCAACGGTGCCTTCCAGGCAGCACTGCCCTCAGGTCACTTCTCCCCCCAATTTATGGTTAGGATGAGGGTTGAGGGGGTTAGATTTAGGAATAGGGTTAAGGTAGTGCCTTTTAGGCTGTGCTGCCTGGAAGGTGCTGTTGGGGGCAAAAAAAAAACATTGAGTCGTATTTTGCAGACACTTTTGTCAAAAGATACATTATTATTAGTAGTACTAGTAGCAATAACAGTAAAAACAATAATAACATCCAACATCCAGAGCCACATATTTTGAAATAGTAGTCCTACTATGAGATCCATAAAGGTTTCAGCATAATTGAATTTCTTTGTCTCCCCATCTCCACTTGATCCATTAGCTGCTTGTCCCTTGAATACACTGCGAAAAAGGCTGGTCTTGGGAGACAACCAAGGGGCAGTAAACATCAAGCAAACAAAACAACATAACTGTGTTATGTTATAACGAGCAAACACACATAACAACCCACATTCCAGCCTATAACAGACAAGACAGTAGGGAGTATATTTTGGTGCACGGCCTGTGCCCATAAGGCTTCTTTGACCCTTTAAGCAGACTCTTTTTCACAGTGTATTCAGGGGGCAGGCAGCTAGTGGAGAGCAAGTGAAGATGCCTTGGATAGTGCTGAAACCACGCAGGAACACATAGATTATCTTTAATATCATGACCAAATCTGAGAGGAAAAGGAAGAAAGTAAGAAACAACTTACTACAAAAAGTGAAGGCTCTACCCAAAAAACATTTTAAAAACATACCCATTGCTGCTATGAGGAGACATAGTGGAAGTAGATTTATTGACATCTGGTTGTCTGTCTGACCCATGAGACCTTGTGACCGGCACCTTTGAAAACAAAGCAGTGATCATGTGATGTTCATACTAGCACTACAAGAGTTTTAGACATTACTGTTATGTTATAATGCAGAAAGTTCATTATCATATTTGTGTCAAGTCTTACGTCCATCATGTTAAATACATTAATAACACTTTTTATAAATAGTAAATGTATAAATTGTTTATAAATGGGTTATAACCATATTGGCCATACAAACCAGTAATAGACTGCTATACCCAAGAATTGTAGAAAAATAGAACAGGGGTAACGTTTTATTAATAAAGTGCCAAAACATACATTAACTCGATATCTATTTTTTTTTAATATACTGTACAGTTAAAGAGCAACTTAGAATTGATATTGTTAGTCATACAGTCTCCCACATAAAAAATAATATAATACAAGACAGGTCAGGTAAATCTTTTGAAAAAATTATTAATTGGATGTAGAGTAAAATGACTATATTAAAGACTACTCTTATTCAAAACTTCTTCAGTCAGAAAGTGTAGTAGTAAGGAGACCCCACCCCTACCCCCACCACCTCATGATACACGTGCACCCCAGAACATAAGCTCCATCACTGATCACACTCCACCCTCTCATCACTGATTACACCCACCTCATCCAACCCCCACCTTGAATCAATCAAAAATGTGAAATTTACAGACGCAGTCCCTTACCAATGTCTTTTGTACAGCTCACAAGGGGTTTAAATCAGGAAATCTCAGCAATCTGATGAAAATTTAGCATTGAGAATCGGATGCTGTATTCTTTAGCCTAAGAGTAGATTCTCTGTCTGGCTACCATCTTCTCAGACGCTGATCTGAGAGACTCGAGGACAAGAGGAGTGTTCAGAATTTGCATTTAGGAAACACCCCCACACCTCATTCCAGACAGGCTCATCACTTCAACAACACCACTTTGTTTTCCCTGTCTGTTAGCAGAGTCACGCCCGCCCGCACACTGTCGTTGATTGAACTTTATCATGCAATAGAAGAACTTAGTATTGCAAAAGTTTTTTGTGATATGTATATGCTGGTGGGATATATATGGGATGTTGGAGCACTTTAAAAAGGGATCACAACAGTATAGACACAATCAGAGTAATTGCACATAGACCAGGAAAGAAAAGATACAGGGTATTCCTATTCCACAATTCAATATTGCACAGCCCAGTAAAATTGCATAAACCCAGGAATATTTCATGAGCAATTGTTTGTTTCATGAGCCAGAGTTGGTTCATATAACACCCATCTTAGCATCCCTACACTGTCATTCTAAAACTGGTAGTTCCGGTCCTTGGTTGTGATTGGTTGAATCGTGTTCAGTGCCATTGTAAATTCACCGTTTAGCACGGCTCCGACCACATTTCATTCTAAACTGCTGCGCCATAAGAAAGTGAATAGAGCTGTGCTATATTTCTAGTGTCTAGTTTTTGTGTCTTCCTTTTATGAAACCATTCCCAGGTTAATGTGGTACTGGTAACAGTTTTAGGAACACAATAAAACCCTTGAGTCCGGTGGCAGTGCTGGTTGTAGCACGGCTGGTTTTAGGACTCCGCTACGCCTCATGCCTAACACCACCCGTGCTAAAACCAGCATTACCACCGGCCTCTCAGGAGTTATGGGTTGGATTCATTGCAAGCAAGGGCAGATTCTGAAATCAGAGCATATTCTTTTGCTCACATACAAAGCCATACATGGACTAGCATCTGGTTATCTTAAAGGAGAAAGCCGGCGTGAATCAACACGTAGTCCTACTGTTTTGTAGTGCCAAGCGCTATTAGCCACCTCAATCACTGGATTTCATGCAAGGCAGACTGAGAGAGCGAAACGGCGGCTAACGTTAACAGAATGGGGCATTTTAAAACGAAAGCAAATCGATTAGGTTTTGTTTTTGACATGCCTCATTCAGTTAGTGTTAGCTGCCGTTTTGCAAACTCGGTCTACGATGCACAAAATGTTATCATTGAGGTGGCTTTCAGTAGCGCTTAGCAGTATAAAACAGCAGGGCTAGGTGTTGATTCACGCCGGATTATACCTTTAATGAGCTTCTCACACCCTCAGCACACCCTTTTTGATCTGTGGTCGCTGGGCAGGGAAAGTTAGGATGATTCTAAGGGCCCTTTCACTGAAAGGGGGGCCCAGAGAAAATTTTAATATTAAAATCAATGTTTGGGGGGCCCAAAATGATTTTCTGCCACAGGGTCCACAATCTCTAGTGGCTCGGGAACCATCCATAGCCCTGTTCGATGTCTCAGAATGTCAATAGGAAAAACGATAGGAAAGTCAGTAAGAAATACTGAGTAGTGAACTGAGTAGTTTATGTAGTCTAGTTTTTCTCATTCTTTTTCTAGACAGTGAGTGATTCACATCAGACTCCTATAAGCCAGCCTGTTGAGATGGTCAATTTAGCTGGTCAACCAGCTTATAATCAGATCAGGGCATCAGATAAGATGGTCACACCAGACATGTCCAGTAAGTCAAATAAGGCATCACGGGAATACAGGCTGGTTATGTTGGTATGGAAGCTTTAAAGGTCCAATATGAGTTCCTGCATGGTTTTCAGAGCGATTTCATTTTCATCTTAATAGCTGTCTGCTCCCTAAATACACTATGAAACTAGAAAAGCGCTCAGAGAGCACAGACCTACTTCAAGACAATGCGGTCACAGATGGTGTTCTGGATCACCGATCACCACCAAAATCAAATAAGTTCTTACTCGTCCCAATACGCACATTGTCCGAAAATGTCATCCGAAGCCGTGCAGTAGCCTATACTTTTTTAGTTATGTTGTACATAGACAGACACACACACACAGACAGACACACACACCGACAAAAACATAACCTCCTTGGCGGAGGTAAAAATTCAGTCTCGGGAGACAACACAGAGGCTGTAATCGTCAAACAAACAAAACAAAATAAATAACAATAACATTGTAGGTTTATAACACACAAACAGACAAAACACAACAACCCACATTCTAGCAAATCACTCACAAGATTGGTCTGGAGTCACAAACTTTCTCCCATCCTTCCCCTATAAGTCTTTAGCTGGAATCTGGTTAAGGGGAGATGCCTTCGATTTGAGATGAAAATGAAATCGCTTGGAAAACAATGCAGGAACTCATATTGCACCTTTTTAATAATATGGGTATATGGCCAGCAAAACCAGCTAGAATGGTCAAACAAAACAGTTTTGACATTTGTGGTGAAAATATGAATGCCTCAAAGTAATGCAAACGTGCTAGGCAGTAAATGCAATAAAAAACTAGGCCTAGTAAAATAACTCTGAAGCCAATAGTGTCACCATTACCGATACAAATTCTGTAGATGGTGTTAGGGACCATCAAAATCTAATTATATTAGTCTTTGTCAGAGTCTTTAATACCTACATTTTCAGAAAATTATATCCCACAGTCAGACCCAACATGGGCTGGGTTTGTGCATGTGATTTTGTGCATGCAAGGCTTAGCATCACATAATAAAAACAAAATGCAAGTACAAATGAAAAAACAAACATGTTTTTTTTCTTGTTGATCCTTCAGTCATATTTTACAATGATATATGGCACCTGCCACTCTTCATCATTTCAGAACCAAGGAACTCCCTTGTCAAGGTGATGAATACTTGGCCCTGTTGTATATCAACAATCAATCATCTATGTGGGTTCAAGCTGCTAAAGCCTGGTGCTCGTGTATGAGACAGATTAGTCTCTGACGCTGGTGATGCCATGCATGTCCTCTGTAACATATCTGTGTGTTTATGTGTGCTTTACTTGGAACTCAAGGGCGTCACTCACTCACTCACTCGCTCACTCGCTCTGCCCTTAGCCAGGGATGTTCTCCTCTCACACCCACGTCTCCCTCCAGACTGTCGGCACCATCAGACATCAACACTGTAACTGTACCAACACCCCATGCAGTGCAGGCTTCCAACGTTCGTGCAAAGAGTGTAAAACATGGTCATATGGTTTCCCTCACACACCCTCACCACATGCCTCTAATTCCATCAGGCCAATACACCGCCCCACCCTCATATTTGCGATATGTATTGAAATTTGTATTGAATTGTGTATTTGCCTAAACAAGGCCCTCCCTGGCAACCTCAATTGAACTGCAATGGCTTTGTGCTATTTGACATTACTTGTAGGCTTTGTTGTACTTTGCCCATGTTTTAGTGGCTATTTCTAAATTTAAGATTTCAATATAAAAGCGGGCTGAACCATGCCTCATGTTCATGATAGCTCTTTGATTCTTTAATTCATCAAAACCAATGTAAAAGTGGTTGTCTCCTTTAACCCCGATATTGAAGCGGTAGAACATGGATGCGATAGGCCATGGGTAATCTGAGGCAATCAACAGCAGTCGCGGGGTTCAGTCGCAGCAAGAGTCGTTATAGGGTTAGTAACGATGCAATTCTTTCCATTGTTGATGCAATTACAACTGAGTTGGACTGAATCAAACACGTTTGATATTATTTTAACTGGTTGGTTCTATGGTCGCTATGATACCAATTGTGAAATTAAAAGTTTGGGCTCACTGATGACTCCCAATCGCCCCACAATGAGTATGTAGGTTTGCCTCACTCAATCGCATTCTAATCGTAAAATATCGTAATATTGCAAAAATCAACTTCAAGTGTCACAAAACATTATAAGCTTCTTTGTTCTTTTGATATAGGGACTTAGTGTCTCCTCATGTCTTAATGAATGAATGTCTTTAATGTCATAATGTAAAATTTGTAAAATGAATGTAAAATTTGTAAAGTGCAGATGCTCCAGGTGCTTGAAAGGCCTACTAACACAATGAATAAATAAGAAATTAAAAAGACTGTAATAAATAGCTAGAACAACAGACATACAGACAAACCAACCATACACACATACAATAAATGCATCTTAATGATTTCCATGAGTAATTATGTGTTTAGCTCACTATTATTTGGCAAGAATTTTACACTAATTACATTCGTTTTTAACATTTATGAATGCCTTATAACCTTTATGAATTTGTTTATATTACTTTATGAACACAGACTTTAAGTAAAGTGTCACCGAGAGTCCCACAGATATGGGACTCCCCCTCTTTGGTTTATGCTGTGGTGATGGTTTTGTGTTAAGGATTCTTTCTTTTGATGGAACTCATCTAAGGGTGGACATACATCAGTTGACTTGTATATGCTGTTGACACAGTGTGCCTTCACTTGTTTTTCTTGTTAAGTAGGCTACATAAGCAGTAGAGAGTGGCAGCATTCTTTTACAGGCAGAAAATAACACTGATGATAGTGTCCTGCAGAATGCTGTGCTGATAAATCCCGAAGAGCTGCTTTTCTTTTGTTGTTGTCTTTCTGTTGCCTTGACAACATTTTATAGCCAAGGAGGTTAAAGAAGACAGTCAAATAGATAAATAATTATTGCGCTACATTTTGACATCTTTACATTTAAAATATTTATAATATATGTATAATTTTGTCAATTAATTTTAACTTGACATTAACTTGGCATTGCAGATAATGCTGAGAGCTCTTTGTGACATTCACCGTAAATCTCCTTTAAACTAGGCCTGTATTGAATAAGTACATCGGTAACACTTTATATTAAAGTTCACATATTAGCCACTACTGCATGCCTGTATTAGTGACTTGTAAGGCGTTAGGCAACATTAATCATTTCTTAGGTATGTATTCGCAAATTTCTTATTCATGACTAATTACACCTTTATTCTTGATATAATCTTAATAATGCCCTAATAAGCATTGATCTCTACTTATTAAGTAGTAGTACCAAAATAGAATATGTATAACCCACTAGCATACTGTCTGAATAAATCCAGAATAGTGGAAGAACACTTATAGAATAAGCAATCTCTATTTAGGTACTACTACCTAAGTAGAGATCAAGGCTTATTAGAGCATTATTAACATTACATCAGGAATAAAGGCCTAATTAGTCATGAAGAAGAAATTTGTGAATAAACGCCTAACAAATGATTAATGTTGCCTAACACATGCCTTACAACTCACTAATAAATACATTAATTAGGTATGTATTAGTGGCTAATATGTGAACCTTAAAATAAAGTGTTACCAGTACATCTACTGTAGTGTCGTGCAATTTCTGAATCTGCACTTTAACTTAAATAAAGAAATTGAGTACTTTGTCAACCTCTGGTGGTTAGAGAATGAATCACATTGTCATCATCAATAATATCAGAAAGGTGGTGTCGTAGGAAAATCAGTAAACTGGTAGTACTTCTGAAGCAGGGAGGTGTCTGTCTTCCTTATGCAAATTGTGAACACTCCTCCTCTAGAGCCTCTCCTGACTTTAGTGCTGCCAGATTGAACGTAAACTGAGGACAACCAGAGAAGTCAAAGTTGCCAAGATTTTCTGATTCAGACCCTGGTCAACTAATTGGTAAGACATGTAAAAAGCTTAGGTTGTCATTTGTGTTTAAATGTTATGTGTTTGATTGATTCGGAATTGCATCAATAGACAGATTTGTATGATGAGACCCATAGAGATGTGTATGAGATGGGTTAGATGTTAAAGTAATCGTAATGTTGTTGTGTAACAGTGGCCGAGCTTGCTGACAGTAAACTTTAATTTTGAAAATATTTACAGCAATATGACAGAGATGTTGTACTGGCCAAATCTTCAATCATTTACCTACAGTATCTGACCACGTCCTCAAAAAGGGAGGGTATTTTTAATCGCACTTGGCTATGTGCTGGAATTAAAAGATAAACAAAATGCATATTAATAAAAAATATGTTGTCTTTTCACAGGAGTTTTTGCAAAAGGAAATAGCAAAAGAGACTATGATGAAGCCACTCCAATTTTGTGTCCTTGTTCTGACAGCAATGTGTAAGTTTTGCCAAATCCATTTCTTTAAAAACAGTTGCAAATGCCCTGGCAAAATGTAATGTGATACATACATAAAAGAGATGTCTTTTCATGTGTAATTTTGAATGCCACTCACAATGGATTGTTTGTTAAAAGAATTCCTTAAGTCATTGTGGAATGAGTGTGTGCAGTCTCCTGACTTGTGTTGTCTTTGTGATTCATCAACAGGTGGGTATTCCACTGGCCAGGGTAAGTGCAACTCTCTTTCCAGAAAAATGAATACATTTTGCATTATGGCAGTTTAATTTGCAGGTTATGTGATATATTTTGTTATTTTGGACTAAAGTATTGTAAATATCAGATGGGGGACAGCAAATGATTCTGGAATGTCCCTTTTAACAAAATCGAAGTCAAAACAAAAAAATGACAACTGCAGATATTCCATCAACCTTCCCTGCAGTGTAAAAATTGCACTTATCTAACTGGATGTTGCCAGTTTTCTGACTGTTGCCTTATTTAATTGCCCTATGTCTCACCTGATTGCTAGCCTAGAACTCTAGACGTACCCCTAGCGGTAGCAAATTTGAATTTGCACAGCAGGTACGTCTAGAGGCCACTGATAGAAACCCGTTGTATCCTTCCTCTGGCGGCGGATAACCAATCACAGCGCGGTATGTGTACAGGAAATCGTAAGGCGGGCTTTGTACGATGACGACAGCCCTGCTCAAACCAGAGCAGAATTGTATTTGGCTTTAGTTTTGGACGAATTGCACTTGTCATTTTCTTTGAAAGTGAAACAAGAAAGTGCACTGAAGTTTTTCGTTCTGAAAAAGATGTCTTTGTCGTGTTACCGACGGGCTACGGGAAAAGTTTGATATACCAGCTGGTACCACTGGCCGGAACGCTAGCCTATTACGTGGAGAGGCAGTTTGAAAGACAACGCAATCACCCGCCCCTCCATTGAGGTACAGTCTATCAGTGGTCTTCAGACTATACATTCTTATGATATAGTCTGGCATGTCAGGCTACCTGATTGCCTGTTGCCTGCAACATTGCTCAACAAAATTGCCCAAAAAGTTGCCCAAAAACCTGTGTGTATCATCAGTCAGGTTATGAATGCATCTCCTTGGATACTGTTCAGAGATTCCAAGATGTATTCGATAGAACAGTATCCATGGAGATGCATTCATGAACTCCAACCAAAATGGAATATTCGGTTAAATAATAACTTTTACATTAAAGGTGCCTACACACCAAAGATCCGCGATGAGACGGGTTGCGAGGTTCTGAAAACCTGGACGTTCTAAAACTCCGAAACTGCGATTTGACATGTTAAATCTTTTGCAACGGCTTGCAACTGCCTGCAACAACCTGTGACGATTAATTCACACCACCGCTTGGCCTTAAAACCACAAGAAGTGGTGAGGAGCGTCTTGTTTTACCTGGAGCCAGCCTTTCTATGACTCTGGTTCTGTTTCCAGATGGCTAACTCAGAGGGCTGGAATATAATCAGCACATGCGTGAGTTCTGAGGTAGACAATATCAAAATATCATCACGTGAGTGTGTATACAAGATATAAACCTGAGCATGGCACACTTTGTCCCTTCACACTTCTTTAATCCCTCACCCGATCTGATAAGGTACGACTTGATACTGGTAAGAGGTGCCTATTGGCAGTTAGCTGTCCGAGAGTGGGTGACTGTTGTTACCCCTCTCCAGGCTATCATTATCAGGCTATTATATCTACACCACTTTACAGGTGTGCTATCGCCGCTTATCGATTAGGTGGTCTAATTCTCCCTCTTTCCCGCAAACCGTTGCTTGTTGTGTGTTACTCGCATGTGGAGCTACTCGCGTGTGGAATCTCCGCAACTTTGGCTGAAGTCCGGCAGGTAAGTTAATCATTTGCATAAGTGAGGAAAGAGATTACAGAGTAATCTCTCTGGCTAAATCTCCTTATGTACGGGTTCGCTCAAACTGATGTTAAGCCTTGTTTTCGGATATCTTATGATGAAATACGATGGTTAAGATTGACATTTTGACAAACACTTCTGTTCTGAGAATTTTCGATTGTTGTGTATCACCTTAACGACAACCTATGTACATTGGAACAATCCTTCCTAAAACGCATTAAACGCCTGTCTACAAAGGTATGACACTCACCGAGTGGTCTGTAGTGGTCACTGATATGCTGACATAAATATCACCTCAAAATGTGACTTCTAGCAGGTTCCAGCATTATTTTGGATTTCTTGTGAGTGATGTATTAATAGGCCTCGGCAGCGTGATGGCCACAGACCTCTTGCCACCCCTTCCGCTGCTCCACAGCCCTCTTCCTGTCATTCAAGGGGTGCTGCCTTACGTGTTCTCCCACACTCAATTGAAGGTGTGGGAAACGTGTTCTCCCAGTTCTTGGGTAATTTTGACGATAAAGTTTGGTTATTTGCTGCATTTCAAGATGCTGACACAAATCTTCCATTCGGTTCAGAATGGAAATTGGTTCACAAGCATAGACCTCAGAGATGCCTATTTTCACATCGCAGTCCACCCTGCTCATTGGCAATTTCTCTGATTTGCGTTGAAGCCTTCGAGTTCAACGTCCTTCCCTTTGGCCTGTCTCTATCACTATGCACATTCACAAAGTGCATGTACACAGCCTTGAGTCCACTGCGTCAGAAGGGCATCAGAGTTCTCAACTATCTGGTCAACTGGCTATGCAGGACACAACAATAGTAATAGAGCAACAGAGCAACAATTGGGCCTGTCTCTCAATTCAAGCAAGAGCCAGATAACTCCTTCACAACAAATCACCTTCCTTGGAGTGAAACTGGATTCGATGACCATGGTGGCAGGTCATTCAGATTCCTGTCACAGTTCTTGGGACAGAGCAATGCTCATTCTTACCAGTGTCAAAGGCCGCAGCGCCTTGGCCATCTACATATGAACCTTGCGCGAAGTGCGAACCTTGCCGTTTGCTGGAGCTTCATCGACAAGAGCCCTATACTCCTATAGGTGGTGAGGTTTTCAAGGCATGGTGCGAACAGCAGGGAACAGCAGGGGAACATTGCCCCTGGTCCTGCCCTCTACCTTCAGTTCTGGAATTTTTGCAAGAAAAACTTGACCAAGGCAATTCTCCTTCAACTCTGAAGGTGTTTCTCTCAGTGATATCAGCCTGCCATGAGAGAGTAGATGGCAAAGTAGGTGCTAACCCTCTGTCTATTCAATTCATGAAAGGGGCTCAGAGACTGTACCCAAGGAAGCTTCCCTCTGTGCCGGCATGGCAGCCTTGATGCTCTGATGAAGCCCCCATTCAAGCCCATTGGGAGTATTGATCTCAAATGGCTTTCTCAGAAGGTGATTTTTCTACTCGCCATCACCTCGGCTAAGCGCATTGGAGAGCTACATGTGTTGTCTGTGCACCCTGGCTGCTTCCATGTCAAACCAGAAGGCACCAACATTGTCCTGCACCCTAATCCAGCCTTCATGCCTAAGGTTCTTTCAGAGAAAAACATCAACCAAACAACCAAGCAATTTCAATAAAAGTATTGACTTTTATACTTTTGTCCTGTTTCTCTGTTCAATTGTCGCATGGTTGTACATGGTTGTTGGGGCATATATTCCAGCCCTCTGGGCTAGCCATCTGGCAGCCTGTCTTGAGTGAAACAGAATGTTGGGTTATGGATGTAACCTTGGTTTTGTGAAGGAAAGAAAAGGCTAGCCCAGCGAGCCCAGATGGCCGGAATATTTGTATGCCCCAACGTTGCAGAGGACAACCATGCAACAATTGAACAGAGACACTTTCAGGCATTCAGGATTTAATGAGGACAAAGTGTGCCACGCTCAGGTGTACTGTATACATTATCACAGCACACTCACGTGCATAATATATAGTCTGACCACGAGTGATAGACCCCCGGGTAAGACAGCTACAACCAATCAGAACAACTAACAAGCCAATTCAAACAACTCTAAGCCCACCCAATGGCTCCCTGTCCAGATAGAATGTTATGATCGGTAAACACCACAAAGCCTGAATAAAACCTAGAGTGTTGTGATTGGCTAGACACCGCCGATGTCTCAGTACAACCTATGGCTCATAGCTAGATGTACTGGCGTAGCAAATCGTAGCAAACCGCTAGAGTATGGCTGTTTCTTAATACAAAGTACATACAAGAATAGACTTCCTTACTTGCGAGTTCAAACTTGGGAAGTTGAGAACAAGCTTTGAGTGCAAACTTCCAAGAATGCGAGGACACAGTGCACTGAACCTGCAGTTTGAGACCTTGAGTACTTGTTACGTTAGCTACAAAAGCCAAAACACACCGGCAGGTTGATGGATGACAAGCTAACAGTGATGCAAACATCGTATCTCTCCACAGACACACATTTTGGTTACAAAACCCATGTGTACAGGCTTAGTCAACATTTCCCACCTGATTTTGAAATATATCAAGTCATAAGCCCCAAACTTGGCAAACTTAGTTTAAAGACAGAAATGGTAAATCCTTGCATTAAGCTCCGCCATTCTCGTATCTCAGAACGCAGCACCTAAATGCATTATGGGGAATAATGGTCCTGAAGTTATCAGAAGTCATCATCCGATGAATCCTTGAAAAAAAGACTGAATCGAGAAAACATCTGGGAACTCCATGCGTACTTAAGTAAATGTGAGCTTTTGAATTGGAACATTACTTCGGCTGTTTTATGACGTTTCACAAGTCCACGAGATCTGAAAGCCTGAAAGCTACATGAAAGCCCCACTTGAGTGAAAAAATAAAAGATGCCCTACTAAAAAATTACTTTGAGGTCACGCTATAGCATGTCATTCAAGTCAAGTCATTCAACAAAATATCTCGTCTTTACTGTACTTCAGACTTCAGAAAATGTTAAAATGTTGTAAATTTACTACATTTGTGTACATGGATCCTCTGCAGATTGCACAGAGTCCACCCAGACACAACCAGGTAAGGGAATCACAAGACCACATTGCTAATTATTGTATTATTTTATGTGTTTGCTTACACTTTTGTGAAATCACTAGACTAACAATCCATTTTATCGTTAAATAATATTTTGCTCAAAATGTTTTTCTTGGATGCTGTACCTTACCTTGATGATGATGATGATGATGATAATGAGGATGATTATTATTATTTATAAACACTTTGTTAATTAACCACATTCTGTAGACATTAACCA
The DNA here is from genome assembly GCA_027497455.2 of Sardinella longiceps. NCBI lineage: Eukaryota > Metazoa > Chordata > Actinopteri > Clupeiformes > Clupeidae > Sardinella > Sardinella longiceps. Next base: position 27,284 of record JAODXP020005417.1, on the reverse strand, counting down.
CAAATAATAATTGCATTTGAAAAAGTATTTATTTTTGCCAATGTACCCAAATCATGTGTTTTGCCACTCTACAGTACCTGGAGATATTGTCTTCCTTCTGGATGGCTCTGGGAGTGTACAGGCCAACCAGTTCTTGGCCATGAAAAATTTTGTAAAAGAAGCGACCAAAAGTCTCCTTCCGTATAACACATCTGTAAGTTACACCCTAAAAATGTGACGTTATTTTGGCTCAATAGTTTTGAATTGACTATACATAAATACATGTATGTATATTAGCAATAATTATCATCACATCTTGACATAGGTATTGATTTGTGCTCTCTTGAATAGTACAAATGTAAAACCGCAGTGTAATAATTAGGGCATGTAGACCTAGACTACATGTAGACTGGTGTAACAAAGTTGAATAAAACACCCCAAAATTTTATTAAAATTATTAAAATCTTTCTCATGGATTCAGATATCTTGAGTGAATAATGTCACAGAGCCTCATGACCATCCAATTAGATTAAGTACATTTTTTATTGGGAAAAGTAAGGGATAACTGTCCAGGCATGTTTCTAATTGACATTATTCTACCTTCAGAGCATTCCTTTTTCTTTACTTCCACAGTTTGCCTTCGCACAGTACTCTGGTGACGTCACGTATCACATCCAATTCAATCAGTTTCGTAAAGCAACCTTTGACAGTCAGGTGGACGGCATCATCCAGAGAACAGGGGGCACATATACTGCATGGGCTATCGATAACGTTGTGTAAGACTCAGATGAAGGCATTGTCTGATTGTTTTCCCTGTTTCACTGTTACATTACATTTCAGCATTAGACTACACAAACAATGACCCAAGACATAAAGTAAAACTGTATCTCTTTGTCAGCCTATCTATACTTGGGACAGGATAGAGTGTGAAGTGTATAGAAAGCTGTGGGACAGGGGGTTGGATTGTTTGTTGGTTTCACAGCAGAGCGGGTCTTAAAAAAACGGAATGTCAAACTTATGTGGAATTTGGCAGGGACAAAGAAACATTGTTCAATCGTTGGTGTAAATCACAGCAGGCTGATAGTCAAGAAAAGCTAAGAACTTTAGTTCTTTTAGAAGAATTTAAGAACTGTTTGCCGCCCGCTGTTGTCACATACGTTACTGAGCAGAAGGCAGTTTGTGTTGCAGATGCTGCTGTTCTTGCGGATGAATATGTTCTGATCCACAATGTTTTCGTTTTAAGACCCGCTCTGCTGTTAAGCCCAACTCAGAGGAAAAGCAAAGAGCATTAGTAGCCAGTATACTGTATGATCTGTGAAATATCATGAATCTATTGGCCTATGTATCTACACAGGAAATATGTGTTTGATTCCACTGTTGGCGCAAGAGCCGGTGCCAAGAGGTTCCTCATTGTCATCACTGATGGACAGTCATCTGACGCTGGAAACTATCCCTCTGCCATAGCCAATGCTGATGCGAAAAACATAATCAGATACGCCATTGGGGTATAAGCTTCTGTATGACTTCTATATGACTTATCTAGACGATGTATTGTTGTTCTACTCATTCTTCAGCGTTTCATCGTGATTTCTTATTGTGTGATCTTTCAGGATTTACAGGATTTTCAGTATTTACAAATTGTTCCATAACTGTTTCCATATGCCAGGTTGGTGGTGCCTTTTCCAGCCAGGCTGCACAATATGAGCTGAAGGCCATTGCATCTCGGCCGGAATCAGGCCATGTGTTTAACGCTGAAGACTTTCAGGCTCTGGACCCAATTAAAAGTGCACTGGAAATAAAAATATTGACTGAGCAAGGTAAATTCAGATTTATCAGAATTAAGAATTAACAGCAAAACCCATTGTTGTTTAGAGATGACTCGGATTTCCTTTGAAGAGATACATAAAATATCTGAAAATTTCCAACCCTAGCCCTGTTCTCTGAGGTCACTGTGTGCTGTCAGTGGAGAAAAGAATGAGAGAATTTGGTATATATTATACTGCATCTGCTTTATGCAGGAATTTAGGGATCTTTTTTATTACTTATTAGGCAATTATTATGTAAAGAGCAAGTGGTGCAATGATGTCGAGACAGAGTGTATCAGAAAAGTTCACTGTGTTTACAAAATGTTATTTAAAAAAGACGGCTGCGTGTTCACGTTAGTTCAATGTTAGTTCATGTATAATCATTTTCTGGTCCATTTTCTGTTCCTATTTGTGAACATGATTTCTCACTAATGTTGCATTTGTAAACAAAACTAAAGCTGTAATTTCAGATCAGATGTAAGATAAAACAAGTTTGCCATTGCAGATTGCTAATTTAATAGGGATGTATTGGGATTTCTTGAAAGTTTGAAGCTCATCAAATACAGACTTAAAGATATTTCAACAAATATTACGATTTTAAATTCCTTTAAATTATCTTTGTTAACAGGGTTGATGAGCAATTGTTCATACATAGGTAAGACAGTTTCTACCCATTCATCACAAAGATGCCACAGTATTTTTACATTGCTTTTGGGTTTGCAGTCACCAGTTTTCTCCACCACTAAAACGGCTCTGCACTCCCAGTTCACTTTCATTTCAAAATCTGCAGAGGGGTTACTCTCAGATCATTAGAACAAACTATGTAGTAAATGAAGACATAATGAATGTGAGACTTGGACACTTAAACAATAGATTCTTTCATTAACTACCACATTTGTCTACAGGGTACCAAACTTGTTCTCTCACAAGCGCACCTCAACTCACAACAACCCAAGGTAAGAGAGTTTGCAGTTACCACATGAAATGTTTTCACTGTGCATAACGTGACATTGCCATTATGATCTCCCTTCACTCATCTCCACAACTGTGTAGTGAAGGGAGAAAACAGTGACCCCACCTGGTCTCGAACCCGGGTCTCCAGGGTGCTAAATGTGCAACTTGACCGCAATGCCAAAGAGCCAGGCTCGTTGGCGTATATGGCAGTCAGAGCGCATACTCATCCATAGTGACGGTACTCCGTCACACTGCCTTCCCCTTCAGGAAGCGCACCCATGCGCTTCACGCATACTAACGTCCCTCACGCATTCACCAGCCGGGCACCCCACACTCTAGTGCTTCACCCATCTCTGGAGTCCCTCACACCTTCATCCTTCATACGGTTCACACATTGGGTACGCCTCCCATGGCCTCAGTCGCCATCCCACTTCTGACACCATTTGTAGGGAGGGGAGAGAATAGTGACCCCACACGATACAAACTGTTGAGTCTTCACTAGAACTCTTCACTCATCTCATCACTGTAGGTCTTCTCTCTTCCTTAACTCTCTCTCTCTCTGATAATCTGCCTGTTTCAGTAGCTGCAGATGTCGTCTTTCTTTTGGATGGATCTGGCAGCGTGAGTCCAGACCAGTTCTTGCTCATGAAAACATTTGTAAAGAATGTAACCGGGAGTCTCCTGCCATATGATACGTTAGTGAGTATGGTTCCTACTTTGGAGTTATTGTTGGTTCTGTAGCTTTCAATAAACTCTCAGTGAATAAACTCTCCAGACACTGGTGGGTTAAGCTATCTAAACAATTCTTATTTTGTTTCCACAGTTTGCCTATGCACAATACTCTGGCAAGGTGACCAAGCATGTGAACTTCAATCAGTTCAATGTAAGTGGATGGGAAAGTCAGGTGGACGGTATCAGCCAGAGAGGTGGAGGCACAAACACTGCTTTTGCAATTGGGATAGTTGTGTAAGTCTGAAGTTAATACTCTACTTTGTAGTTTTTTACTGCAGCAGCACTTCTAGCCTGACAAACCAGACAATAACTCATAAAACATGACCCTTGGGTATGATGGCTACAAGCAATCAGAGCCAATTTACAGTAAGTGCTAAACCCGCCCAACGACTCCCTGGCCACATAGAGAGTTGTGATTAGCTAAACACCACAATGTCTGAATACAACCTAGAGTGTTGTGATTGGCTAAACATCACAGATGTCTGAGTACAACCTATGGCTCATTGCTAGATGTACTCACTGAGCAAATCAATTTGCTACCACTAGGGTAAATCTAGAGTTCTAGGCTACAAGACCTTTGTAATTTTTTGCTTTGAATATACCTAATCTGAAGGTTTTTCATAAAAGCTGAAAAATGTTACTTGCATTGGGAGTTTGTAGATTCAACATGATAATAATATACAGTAGGTATATCAAACAATTTTTAACATATCTTTGTTTTTATCAGATGTATTTTAAATAAATAACATGATTATTGTGTACAGGAGTGACATGTTTGATTCTTTCGCTGGAGCAAGACCTCATGCCAAGAGGATCCTCATCATCATCACAGATGGGGAAGCCGATGATGCTTCAAAATATCCAGGCGTGACAGCGCAGGCTGATGGAAAACAAATCATTAGATACGCGGTTGGGGTACGAGATGCTGCCTAACATGATCATATTTATATTAATTAGCTTTTATCCACAGCACCAATAAGCCTAAACGCTTCCCAGGTCTGTTTGAAATAATTCATTTTACTGTGCTTGTAATTGACAGGCATTTAAATTGCCTGTAATTAAAGAAGTAATTTAATTACAGTTATTAGTTTATTAACAAACTGACCTGTAATGTGACAGGTTGGCAGTGCCTGGACTAGTACTACAGCACAAGCTCAGCTCAATGCCATTGCCTCTCAACCAGAATCAGACCACGTGTTTAGAGTCGACAGCTTTGACGCACTTATCAACATAACTAACGCACTGCAACAGAAAGTCTTGACCATCCAAGGTACATGCAAATCTGCAATAACTACTATTCCTCTAATTTAACTTGCTTGACTTTTGTTTTTCAAGGTATATTCCAGTATTTAGCACTTAAAGCCCATTTTCTGTTTTGGACGATTGGTCCTGCCTCGACTATTTGGCTCATTGATTTAAGAATCTCCCCTGCCTGCTTCAGAATGGCTATCTACAGGCATTTTTCAATCAAGTTCTTAAAGCTGTATTTAACAAATCTTTTAAAGTCAAACGTTATTCTGGAAGTAGTACATGAAAAAGGCAATTTAGTAAAAACCTGAATTCTCTAGCTCCATCTAAGCCCTGTAATCGTTTTTGCAAAATCCAGTGCTCCCTGTAGCCTTCCACCAATCAGGTTCGAAGGGAGGGATAGCTGCCTGTCGATCACAGCTGTGAGCAAGCCGCTGACAACGTGCTACAGCGAGGGAGGGGTTTGAGAGGCTGTTGAGGAGCGGGGAGGGACCAGAGGGGAGGGACCAGAGAGTTGCATGACATAGAATTTTTTTTGCATAAGTCTCAGAATTACATAGACTTGACGAATACAGCTTTAAAACAACCCTTAATGTTTATTCTAAAACATGTGCAACTCATCAAGTGGTTAGTGGTGTTAGTTGATATTCCAAAACATGTTTCATAGCAAAAAAAAAAAATTTCCTGTCTGTATTTTTTTTTTCTCCACAGGGGTGAGCCAAACTTGTTTCCCAAGCCAAGGTATGAGGATTGTACACATTTGCAATAGCAGTATGATTTGAGCTGTAATTCATACATTTGAGTGCAAGTGTCGTTGTGTCATTAGGGCTTGTTTGAGTTCCTTAGTGCTGAAATGCATTCAAAAAGTTTGTCTAAATGCTGCCCAGAACTCTTTTAGCATGTATGATGTGTAACAATGTGTAACACTTTGCTGTTCCCAGGCATTCCAACCATTAATGGAAATTCCGGAGGTGCAGTTTGTGTTTTCCCTTTCAGGTTTAAGGGTAGACTGCACTCACAGTGTATCACCATGATCCGCAATGTGCCCTGGTGCTCAACCACACCCAATTATGACCAAGATGAGAAATGGGGAGAATGTACTGGTAAGGAATCGAACCATGCCAAGCAAAATGTCACAAAATGGGCCTGTATTTATTATTACGTTTTTTCAACTCCGCCAAACAGGTTATGTTTTCACCAGCGTTAGTCTGTCTTTCTGCCTGTCTGTGTACAAAACAACTCCAGAAAATTATGCACAGATTTGGATTAAATTTTTAACAGAGGTGTGTCTTTGCACAAAGAACCCATTAAATGTGAGCATATTGCCTTGGCGGAGATCTGCACTCTCCGAGTGCTTTTCTAGTTTATTACTGTATTTATACAGTACCTGTCTGTTTTTCAGAGGTTTGCTTATCAGAAGTTGCTAAGTTCAAGTGTTGAGGCTTCATTTTGATGGGCTGTTTGATGGGCTTTCTCACTAAGTCCCCCTCAGCAGAACGGAATGGATCCCTACCACTACTAGAGTCAAGGGTATAGATGTTAAGTGTTTGATGACTATTCTCTGCCCTTCAACTTTTGAACTTCAACAAACAATTCTTAAGAAACCCTTTTAATGACAAAAGGCCCAATCTTATGATTCGATTTCATTTTCGTCACAATCATTCTTTTATTCCACACCCAGTCAAAAGTTATAACAACACTTTCCATCGTGAAATATGAAATACATGTTTTGATGAGAACCGTGTAATGAAGTAACCATGTTGGTGTAACCTGCATTGTCTTGTGCGTGCAGACTCAGGGGCACCACGGACTCCAGTGTGTTAGCGAGTTAGCTAAAACCTTAGTGCAGTTACACTCTCGAGCACATCTCTCTTTCAGGAGGGAGATTTACTAATACGTTGATAGAGGGCTACTAAGATGGGGGATATCTGAATATTTTTTTTAAAGTTTTAAATTTAATTTCAAAGTTTTAAACCCCTTAATTTCCTTAAGTATCTATTGATCTTTATCCATTTATCGATCACTTTAATTTCTTGTCATTTCTAAATCCACAATCTGTGCTTATCCACAGGCATGACTTGTTCTTTGGCAACAATCTCTCAACATGCAGGGCTGCCAAGCCAAGGTAAGAGAGTTTGTGCATTCACCATCTCTGCACACTATATGAGCTTAACCGTGTAACCCAGTTCTTCAAAGATTTATGAACAATGCTTCTATCGGTTGGCCTGACAAGCCACATAGCTACAACCAACAACAAACAAGACAATTCAAGCAATCCGCCCAGCGACTCCCTGGCCACATAGAGAGTTGTGATTGGCTTAGCACAACAATGTCTGAGTACAACCTTGAGCATTCTGATTGGCTAAGCGTTTAGGTTCTATGTTATCTATTGATCGGTGAACACTCAATACTGCACTTGCAGCAAGGCTAGGCATCAGTCACTGCAATCATGCACTACCACAGGGATGCCCAGGCAGCATGCTGTTCTGTACCCAGTATCCCTATGGTCCCCTACCTCATGGATGAGGGGAAGAAGAGCCTGAGAATTGAGCCTGAGTCTGTTATTCTTGCCTCTCACTGACAAGTAGCTGCCATATTTCAGGAACTGCTGTCATTGCAATTTTATGATGCAGATCAGGGATGAACCCATAATTGCTTTGATATTTTACCAACACAAGGTATCCATAAGAGTGACATGCCATGAACATTAATGACATTTTTTAATTGTCGTTACAATGGCACTTAATGACAACAGTCATAAACAAGTGTCATTGAGGGTCATGTCATGGCATTTTACCAGTATGTCAGGGTCAGTTATCGATATAGGTATCGTTCCAAGTGTGATTGGACCTAAAGGTGGATTTCCTTGGCCCTGAACATCTATTTTGTCTTCAAAAGTCTTCACAAAAGTCTCCTGTGGGGCATAATATGATTATGTTGGTCAAAAATAATATTACATTCCAAACACAATGAGCTAAATTCATCTGTGATATGCTCTCTCTCCAGAGGCAGCAGATATTGTCTTCCTACTGGATGGATCTGGGAGTGTGTCGGCAAACCAGTTCTCTGTCATGAAAGAGTTTGTGAAGAATGTGACCAGAAGACTCATGCAGTATGACACAGCAGTGAGTCTGACTATACGGCTACAGTATATCAACTCTATCAATAACATAAACTAAACTCAGATATAGCCCATCACATTACCAGGGACATCATTCCATCTGCTAAACCTTTAGGTAGTTACATCCTTCCTGCTCCATGTGGAGCATCAGGTGGTGCCCATCTCTGTTTCCCTAACCTGAGGCCTCATGGTTTCACAGTTCACTATGACTACAGACTACAGGTCGCTGGGAGTCATCTGTTAACCATTTGTTTTCCTGTTTCTACAGTTTGCATATGCACAGTACTCGGACTGGATGACCAAACATGTGAACTTCAATCAATTCCATAGAGCCAGATGGGAAATCCAAGTGAACAGTATCACTCAAAGACGAGGAGGCACATACACTGCATATGCTATTGGGAAAGTTGTGTAAGTCTGGCCTGATGACTGTCTCTGTTTTAACCATAAAATGTGTATAACATTATTTTAACTGCCTTATTAAGCTCCTGTTGTAGAATTTTGTGAGAAATGTTTCTCTACTCTGAATGTTTTTCATGTAAAAATGTGAAAAGGGTTAGCAAGCTCATTTAAAGTGTAATATGATGACTCTCTACCCATATACACAGGAACGATATGTTTGATTCTTCTGTTGGAGCCAGACCTTATGCCAAGGGGATCCTTATTGTCATCACAGACGGAGAATCCTACGATGCCTCAAAATACCCCAGTGTCACGGCAGAGGCTAATGCCAAGAAAATTACTATATATGCTATTGGGGTATGGAGTTCTCACCAGCATTTTAAAGGCACACCATGCAACATGTTTATATGTACTGTTTTTAGATTAATTAGGCTATGTTAAGTGTTCCTTTCCTAGTATTCCTTTAAAACACAGTCAGGGACTAGATGTTTTTGGGCCCACTGTTGATCAGGTTGGGGTACCTTAGTATTGTTAGTACATTGCACAAGTTAACATTTTTACTTTGCTTTTCTGATGTCAACGGGGATGTGCTGAGATTGACTTAGGGTATTTCCCCTATTGTCTTCCTACTGTAGGTTGGTGATGCCTGGCAGAAACCATCAGCAATGGATCAGCTCAAAGCCATGGCAACTAAACCAGAATCAGAACATGTCTTTACAGTGGACCGATTTGAGGCACTGAACCACATCAGCAACACACTCCAAACTAAAATTTTAACTGTACAAGGTAAGTGCAAATTCTGTCAGCACTTTCTGTAAATAGATCATTCCCTAAAAATTGACCAAATTTTTTTTTGATGGATCATCGTGGAATTTCATTTAAAAAGCCTTCCTGTTTGGTCTGACACTGGCCTGCCGGCACAGACCAACATCAAGTCTAACAGAATCAAATGTACGAGGCTTTTGCTCGAGAAATGGGTTGGCGTGCATCACCAGCTCCCAGACCCACAATACATAATCATATTCTTCTAATAGATATAGTTGATATACAGCTCAAGGTTGTATGGGGAATTATTTTATTTAAAATGTCCAACAATTTGTATTTTTGCCAAAACATTCACTGTTAGCACTCAATAGCTTTAGCATTTATCTGGAAACCAACTAGTTGGCTACAATGGATGCAGGAAACATCCATGACATTCCCACATTTACAACATCTTTGACTACAGGTGTCCAAGGAGCACCCACAACAACTTGCCTGCCAACACATACACATCTCACAATACATACAAGCCAAGGTAAGTGCATTGTGTTTCATTTGCCTATTGCCAACTCTAATCATGATTAAAGATGATGAAGACATGTGTTACCTGCCTGGTCTCTGAGAATTTTGACCTCACTTTGACCATAAATTGCATACATAAAAGGCATGCAAGCCTTTAGTTCTGGTTTCTCTAATTAAACATTTACTGTGTGAAGGAAATATTGTATAGTTTCCATGTCAGTGGCTTTGTCTTCATACAAAGACAAAAGATATACGTTCTCTGTAGTGTATCTCTGCTTTTATAGAGGCAGAAATGAAAAAGAAGAAGAGGTCTTGACCAAAATGCTATAAAAGTCATTTAAATGCAATTTTCCTTTTTTATTATTATTATTATTATTATTTGATATACGATATTTGATAAACGACCTGTTTAAAGTTTATTAATGACATCTGATGTGTCCGTACCTAATAATTCAAACAACATAACTGTACTTTCATTACAGCTGAATATAGAGGCACAATAAACTCATTATTTTTTTTAATATTTTTGAAAATGGATAAGAGCTCTGCATGTGTTCTGTGTGCTTTGTTATTTCCAGGTATTCCCACTATTAACGGAAACGCTGGAGGGGCGGTGTGTGTTTTTCCTTTTGTCTATGTGGGCACAAAGTACTGGCACTGTATCAGCACCAACCATGACAAAAGATGGTGTGCAACCACCGGCAACTTTGACTGGGATGGCAAATGGGGGGAATGCACTGGTGAGAAATCAAAACATGCCAAACTGAACAAGACAGTATCTGTCTGTTTTTGCAAGTTCTGTTGTATTTCGTTAAAAACTAAGGTATACTTACTTGACAAAGTTGAGAAAATGCAAAAAAATACGCACATCCGTTTAAAATGGGTGCGGGGCCAAGGCTATAAGTGAGAGAGAAAGTCTGCGACACCAAGTTACTCTCCAACAAATTTAGGTCTACTTAAGCGAGATGTTTCGGGGTCACCTGACCTCTTGAGAACTTGACTTCTTTCTCACTTTCTCTAGACAAAGTTGCATTGTATGTATTGCAGACTGCACTAGTGTCAAGAACTATTTTAGTGTGTGTGACACACTTCAGGACGCTGTGTCCTTTGCTGTTTCCAGGTCATCCCACCGTCAATGGAAATGCTGGAGGGGCAGTTTGTGTTTTTCCTTTTGTGTACTTGGGCTCCCTTCACTGGAAATGCACCACCATCAACCACAACACGCCCTGGTGCTCAACCACAGACAGCTATGATCGAGATGGGAAATGGGGAGAATGTACCAGCTTAGGTAAGAAATCATCATCATCATCTCACAAGTCAAGGCAAATGCAATCCGATCTGCCATTGTTACCCATGCTTAATTACTATTTCCCCTTTGTTCCATGTTTTTGTTATAAAATTGTATGTTAGAAATGGGTTACAAAATTAATCAAACTAATTGTTGAAGAATTAACGATTATTTGTAACATGTAAATCAAACATTTTGCAGCGAGTCGATAGTTTGCTGAAAAACCATAACAGAATGTATGCCAGATGTAGATTCAGTCTCTGATGAACATTTCGTCAACTAGTGTGAATATATGTATCTCACACTGACATGTAGTAAAAGCTCATTGTATCACACCACCTATTCTTATAATTTGTGATGTGCTACTGATCTTAAGAATGCATGTTTGGCTTTCCCGTGTGTTTCCTAAACATGGTCATACAGTTTGAATCTAACCACCAATAAATCTCTGTGTTCTAAAACAACGATGGTTTTGGGAAATGGTCAGATATTCTTAATCAAGACTTTCAAACTACTGAAACTCAAGATGCTTGCGGGAAACCTGACTCAGTTTCTTTCTTTTTTTTTTCTTCTTCTTCTTTTTTTGATTCCCCAAATTAATGGTAGACTTAATGGCTACATGCATATGTTTTGTCAACAGGGGTAACCCGAACTTGTCCGCTCTCACCTCCACGTCAGTACCAAAGCACAGCGAATAGTGGTAAGAGTTTCTCTCCATACCAGTAGAGTTGTGTGAGCCAAACTGTCTGCATGTAGGACTCTGAACATAATCTGTGGTGCAGGTGCAAATTAATTTTGACAATCTCAACAGTTGTGTCAATCCATGAAGAAAGTGCAACATGGAGTACCCTGCTCTGTAACTTTATAATGAAGCAAGAATCCTGATTTTGCTAACACAATGAATTGCACAGTGTATAACTTGTCTGATGTATTGTTATATTGGTTATTTGAATTACAAAACAATTAAAAACAAAAATAAATGAATAAAAACACACAATCACAACAAAAGTGTACCAAACCAAAAGAATCTGTAATATTTTCCTCTCTAGTATCTGCAGATATTGTGTTTCTTCTGGATGGATCTGGGAGTGTGTCGGCCGCCCAGTTCTCAACCATGAAAACATTTGTGAAGAACGTGACCAGAACTCTCCTGTCATATGACTTCTTGGTGAGTCTGGAATGTTTTTGTCTCTTAAAGAAAAGAAAATAATAGACTGTCTAGATTCAGGCGTCTGTTTCCCAAAAGCATAGTTGCTATAACAACTATGTTGGTTGCAATGCAATTTCCCATTGCCAACTAACTAAGTTAGCAACTATGCTTTTGGGAAACGGACACCATAGCAGGATTCATGCATTTACAGAATCTGCTAAAAAAAAACGTTTGTTCATGTTTTATTTCCGCAGTTTGCCTACGCACAGTATTCAGATGACATCACCAAGCATGTGAACTTTCATCAATTTAATGCAACAGGATTTGCAAGTCAGGTGGACAACATCAGCCAAAGAGGAGGAGGAAAATATACAGCATGGGCTATCCGGAAAGTTGTGTAAGTCTGGAACTGTCAAAAATTTTGTTAGATTGTTAATTGCCTATATTTTTGTCTAATAGTGTATCTGTCTATTGACCATAAGCGTAATAGTATGTGACATTCTGTGTTTGTGTACTTATTGATACAGGGAAGATATGTTTCACTTTTCTGCTGGAACAAGATCTGGTGCTTCGAAGATTCTCATTATCATTACAGATGGACAAACCTCTGATGCTATAAGCATTCCCAGTGTGGCAGGGCTGGCTGATGCAAACCAAATTACCAGATACGCTGTTGGGGTATGAGAGACTACTACCCAATATTTTTAATATTCACTTTGTTTACATCCATAACACTGTAGCCTGGTGCACAAAATGCTTTCACATTGTTCCACTTTGTGGAACTGGAAGCCCTCAATTGCTGCACGTTTCCTTCCATGTGAGCAGATACAGTACTTTAAAACTATTGGCCATGCAAGAGCTCTCTTCTCTCTGATTGGCCGGCCAAAAGCTCTCTGCTCTCCGATTGGCCATGCAAGAGCTCTCTGCTGTCTGATTGGCCAGCCAAAAACACGTCAAAGGAAACCCAAGGTCATGGAGAAATAGCGAAATGTGATATCGAACTAGGTGGCGCTAATCAGGCTAACTCCTTATAGCACAATACAACCCATTCTTATAACAATTATGGGACCATATTGAGTTCAGATCTTGGTGCTCTTAACATCTTGCACACAACAAAAGTAACAATTTTACTTCTTTTCTCAAAATCAGTTGTATTATTATTTGTTTTTTTTTTTAAGTAGCAAATCTCCCTGGGCAATTTCCCCAACTGTGAGATGCTAAGATGTTAATTCTCTTCCTAATGTGACAGGTTGGCAGTGCTTGGGCCAATCAGGCAGCATTAAATGAGCTTAATGCCATTGCATCGAAACCAGTAGCATATCACGCATATGCAGTGGACAGCTTTGAGGCACTGACCAACATCACCAAAACACTTCAAAAGGAAATCTTGATCAACCAAGGTATGTCCAATATTATGTATGTCTTATATGCTACTTGTGAGATACTTGTAAGTTGTTGTCATGATAGGGTAAAGGTAGAGGTAGTGTATGTCATTCACATCCCACCAGTTGCAATTCTTTTTTTTTCTGCAAAAGTGACGCGGTGTAAAAGTCATCCCCGGAACCAAAAATTGCACCTTTCACTGAATGAATTTTCTCTGAACCTAAAACTGGGTCTTGGGAGAACGATCTGCAAACATTCCTGGAATGTACAGGTACTGGGAACATTCAGGAAACATTCCCAGAATGGTATATTTCCCCAAAAGTGGACGTTTCCAAAAAGCTCCAAAATGACCCTTAGTGAAAGCACCCTTCTGCGCATGTTCCGGCACCCTTCAGAGACCATTTCAGAAATGTTCCTGGAGTCAAAAGGTTGTTTGCTGGAAATTCAGCACAGTGTGTCTAAACTATAAGATGTCTGAATTAAGCCCATCAGCACAATGTGATCGCTTCCTTGCTGGAGGGTTTGCAGGCTGGAAAAATGCGATGTAGAAGGACAATGAGGAAAGTCATCATAGGCTACTCTTGAGGCTGGAATATAAAAGTTTGTACTTTGAAATGAAGTAAATTACTGACATAATACATGCCGTAAGACATAAAAAAGTGTTCCTTTAATTTGAGCAGTGTAAGAGTGTGTGTCAAAATGAACTAAATTACACCTATAGTTGGTGAATAATCAAGATATTCCAGTTAATATTATTGTGTTTGTCTACAGGGGGAGTCACTCCAGTCTGTACGAACCGAGGTAAGAGGATTTTTGCTTTGATTTTGTTACGCTTTCCACATACCTTTTATCAGGTAAAGCATTGGATTTAAGAAAATTGGTTGTTGACGATATGATAGTGGAAGTCATGTGTCAGGTTATCAGGTAAAGCATTCGATTTAAGAAAATTGGTTGTTGATGATATGATAGGGGAAGTCATGTTAAGTCAGTTAAGTAAGAGCTGAAGAGTTAAAGAATTGCGATTGAATTTATGCCCTCTACAGTGCCTGAAGTTCATGTGCTCTGTACGTCCACAACCATGTCCGTCGCCCTGGAGAAGTCTGCTGTTCTTCAGCTCCATGCAGACCGTCTTCGGCTCAGTGACCCCTTCTGCACACTCACCTCAAACGCTACTCACGTGTTGATCAATATTCCCCTCACTGATTGTGGGACCAGGGTAGAGGTGAGAGACTAAAATTTGCTTGTTCCATCTTAGTGTCTGGACACCAGACACCTTGGTTCGGTGTCTATCCAGCTATTCACTAATTCTTCCAATAAGATTGCTTGATCTCTGAGTATAAGCATGTTTGGGCTAGTAGCTGGTGCTAGGATGCCAACAGTGGAGACATTTGACGTTGTGGGCAGGTGGGATGGAAAGGAAATGTTTATTTGAAACATGCACAAAGTGCACAATGGATAATTACAAAAAAGCATTAATCCTGTAGTACAGGAGAAAGTGTCGAGCCAGGTTATAACGGCAATTGCTAATTTACACCTGTGGTCCCTGGGCAAGTATAAAAAAGCAGAAAATAAAATAACGTCAAGAAAAGAACAGGGGCGCCAGCAGCCCACTTACACACTCTTCCCCCCTCCCCAATATACACATTCAATCAAAGTATGTTGAGCACAATCCAGCTACACACACACACACACACACACACACACGCACGCACGCACACATACAACACAAACGTGTGTGCATAAACACACACACTCACACATCTCTTAGTATGCAAACTTGATTACTCAACATCCACCTCTTAGTCAAGCAAGGGGGTAAGGGGGTTAAAGCTCTTACAAACAGAAATGGGTTGAGTGGTGGTAAAAGCCTTCCATTATAGACCACATTCTGCATGTTCAGTGTGATGGGTGTCGCAGCCCATAGTTTACCTAATTTTAACTCTAAAATACATGATTATTCTCCTGCATGACCATCTCTGTTTGTCGGTCACTCATGAAGGACGATGGAGAAAACATCATCTTCAGGAACGAAGTGGTGTCGTTTGATGACCCCACTGACGTTGTCACCAGGAGGTATGATGTGGAGATGGAGATTATCTGCAAGTTTCCAAAAAAAGGTGGTTCGGCTACAGTCAACTTTGGCAGTCACCAACCAGCTCTCACCTTCGAAGAGAGGGGCTTTGGTACATTCACCTACCAGTTTGAATTCTTCCAGTCACCCAATTTCCTTCAGTTGATCGATCCAAACACCTACCCAGTGGAGTACAATCTAGGAGACATGATTTACATGCAGATTGACTCCGTCACCTCTGTTGGAAACTCTGAGCTGTTTGTTGAGTCTTGCATTGCTACACCAACCAACACACCAAACCATACAATGTCCTACACCCTCATTAGCAATGGGTAAGACCTGCTATGACTTATACATCATGCATTTAAAATGCTATGGCAGGAACACTTTTGAATTAATTTCGACCTCTTAAATCCATTGTTTGTCCCTCTGAAGATGCCAGATGGACAGCACTGTGCAGATGTACTCCAGTCCCCCGTCCAAAGTCCGACTAGGGTTTCAGGCTTTCAAGTTCATTGGGGCATATGACCAGGTAAAGACCAGAGCTCAGTTCACATCCATATTATTATTTAAAACTCACTCACTCAAAATGGCTAAACTGGGTTCATGCACTTAAGGGTTAGATTTTGGCCAGCTACTATTTTGCTGACTAAAATGTGTGAGTATCAGATGTTTTGATGTTTTTGCCTTATTTTAGTGTCTGTAATAGTTAATTACATTATTACCTCGTTATGTTTTTATGTTTGTCTGTCTGTATACAAAATAATTTGGAAATTTATGCTCAGATTTGGATGCAATTTTTACAAGCCGTGTGTCTTTGCCCAGGGAAGAACCTGTTAAATTTTGGTGGTGACTAGAGATCCAGAACACCTTCTGAGTTTATAGTGTCAATGACCATATTGCCTTGGTGGAGGTCTGCACTCTCTGAGTGCTTTTCTAGTTTGATGATGCAACGAAGAACAAATGCTTTGTTACCATACTAAAGTAACCTGACAAGCCAGACTGTAGCATATAATTTATAGTCTTACCATGAAGGATAGACTGTGGCTCAAGAATCTACTCTGACTTTCAAACTACCTCTGCACGCAATAGGAATAGCGTTACAACCATGACTCTGGCTACAACCAATCACAGCAAAAGACAAGCCAATTCAAACAACCACTAAGCCCATCCAACGAGACTCTACACACATAGAGCGTTGTGATTGGTCACTCCTCACGAAGGGTTCGGGCAATGGCAAATGATCAAAACTATAGGTTACATCAAGATTTTTAGGCTAGTACTAAAGTGCAATTGTCACATGTCTGTAGAGATGATTGTGAATACTTTTACTGAACTACATTTTTTTTAGCCTGTTTGTCTGGATGTTCCTGTAGGTTAATCAGTGAGTGTTTAGTAAGGGATAACAGTCGACGAGGTGACCGGTTCAACAGAAATAATCTAGAACTCCAGTGACGTGTGCAGCATGTGGTTACCTCCACCGAAACATTATTTCTGTAGAACCGGTCACATCGAAGGCTTTTATCCCGCTTATCTCCCTTTTGTATGTATCTCCTGTATTGAGCAACTGTTTTAAACATGAAAGAAACATTTGACCCCAATTTAAAGAAGTTATCCTGCTCAGTTGGGGTACTTTTTTCATGTGAAAGTAGATCTAAAAGGCTATTCTAAAAAGGATTGATATGGAACGGTAGTGAAACTTCTTAACAGAAAAATGTCACAGGTAGCCGGTTATACGAAAGTAATGGCCACCTGATCAACCAATCAGAGAAGAGAATCACATTCTGAAGGGAGATAAGAAGGTGTATCCATGTTTGTGTGCAGGTTTACATCACCTGTTCAGTCATCATGTGTAAGCCTGGGGAGCCCGGCAGCAGGTGTGCCCAGGGCTGCATTGCAGGGAGTCCAACCAACAAGAGGGAAACTCACCTACAGACCTCCCAGCACTACATTTCCCAGGGTCCCTTGCGGCTCAGACGGAACGTGAACCACACAGGTCACTTCTTTAGCAAAACACAGTCCAGCCACACTGGTTTACAATTAGAGTAATTTATACCTCAGTGTTAATGCATCTTTTCGCTAGCACTTCCTCTATAATGATTATTAAATAGCATAGTTAAAATGGAAGATAAAACATCTGCACACTCAAGTTTATGCAAAAAAATTTTTACCCTTTGTGCTTTCGGTCTTTACACCTTCTTCAGGCCACACCAATAAGTAGTTAAACTAACTCTTAATATGAAAACGGTGATTAACAGAAATTAAACAGTATTTCACAGAATAGTTAATTAGTTAGGCTTAGTTAACGGTAGAAAAAATGGATGGAATTAAGTCATATTACTGATTGAAACCAGTCAAACTACTAACTTTCCATTTAACTTCATACTGATGTTAATAAGCTCTTTATTAACCATTTACAGAGGGCAGTTATTATAAAGTGCTATCATCTTTTGAAATTGTTTGGAAAACAACCAATAATACAGTGCCTGAGTTGCCAGTAGTAACTTTGACCTTCTCTTTTTTGCAGAGGCTCAAAGCACTGTGGACATGAACCTTGTTTATGGTGTTGTGGGGTTCCTGGCCATTGTCGCCAGTGTGTGTGGCGTGGCAATCTACAGAGTTGACACAATGGCGCCCCCTACGATTTAAAGTGGGCTAACCAAATTGCCTTCTGTCCCAGATAAAACAACAACAGAAATACTTATTTTAAATAATTTTAAATAAAACTGAGATAATCATTTTTGGTTCTCCTCATGATGTCTTGATAATGGTTTTACTTCTTATGAGATACAAGTTGGATTTAAGTCTTCCGATAAGGGGTATGTTTTTATTCACTTTATGCTGAAATAAAATAATCGTCATTTCATTCAATCTGTTAAGTTCATTTGCGGTAGTTGCGGTTATACTACAATAATGTTCCATTCCATCTCAATCATTTTTTTATTTGCTTATATGTATTTAAAGTGAGGTATGAAATAATATGATGGCTTCAATGTTTTAGAAACAAGTGTGAAGGGAGTATCCATCAGCAAATAAAATATATATAATATATAAAATATAAACCCATAAGCTGACTTGGCAAAGTTTTTTTTATTATTATTTGGGATTTATTCATTGTTTGTAGCTTACACCAATGTCCTATAGCCTAGTCTTGACATGAGTTTGTTCACAAACTAAAAGGAGGAAGTGAATTTTTAAGAGTGATATTGGCTGACAAGGTAGTAAAAACTGATTCCTCCCTTGAGTAGGGCATCTTGCAAACACAACAAATTTGCAAATATTTGTAATACAGAAAATGTTTAAAATGTATTGACCTAAATGTCTTGCATAGTGTACCTTTAAGTGCAGTAAACCTCATGAAAATGTCTTAGATGTATTCCACTGACATCGACTCCTTGTGCTCTGAGTTTGTCTCTGAGCTAAAAATAGATAAATAATAATAAAAAACAATGAGTGATTAAGGATTTTGAAAAATGAAGTCTTAAATATCCATAGATGTCATGATGTCAGTGATCTCAGTAACAGCTAACTCGTGTGATTTCTCAACGAGTTACAGGTTTTGCTGATAGGCACAATTTTTGTAATGATTGGATATTATTATAATTATTACGTACAATCATACACAGAAATTACAAAACCTTCCACTTAAAAACTACTTATTAAAAAAAAAAATAACAAAACCTTCCACTTAACCAGCAAAACCATCCACACTCTTTCTAAAAATGTGTTTTTGTATACATAACAATACACACAATCCATTTAGCAGTATAAGAGTCTTCACTGTATAAGTTGAGTTAGGCCTATAGTTATAGAGTATCACTAATCACTAATCACTAGGCCTATCGCTAATCACTAACATAGCGGATCGCTGAACTAATGACCAACAAGATTTTTGAGAATTTTCCATCTCTTGCATCAAGTGCAGTGTTCATCCAGGCCTCTAGAGTGCAGTAATGTTGTGTTTTACTCACTGGCTTCAGAATCTGCTTCTCATTCTCAGTCTTATTTAGACTCTTGACAGAGGAGACCTTCATACACAATCCAACAACTTAATCTGTTAAAAACAAAGAAATTAAAAGATTGTGTTTCTGGAAATAAAAGTATATATCTTTTTCTTTCATAGCCAAAGCCAAACACACACACACAGAGAGAGAGAGAGAGAGAGTGTGTGTGTGTGTGTGTGTGTGTGTGTGTGTGTGTGTGTGTGAGTGTGAGTGTGAGAGAGAGAGAGAGAGAGAGAGAGAGAGAGAGAGAGAGAGAGAGAGCAAATAAATGAAATGGTTGTGTTTTTGGAAATAAAAACATTTTTTTTTTCATTCAAAGCCAAATCCTCACAAAACACTCACTCTCTCTCTCTCTCTCTCTCTCTCTCTCTCTCTCTCTCTCTCTCTCTCTCTCTCTCTCTCTCTCATCTCATCACACACACACACACACACACACACACACACACACACATACCTGTAGTTGTTGGAGCAGGACTTTGAACTGGGAGAGCTCCTCTATAGCTCACATCAGTGAGGAAGTTTTTAATGAGACAAAATGTAAAGAATTTGACCTCAAAAGGACAGCATAGCTTACAGGTGCAAAAGATGATGAACTACTGAATAAATACATTGTATAGACATACCTGCACAGTAGGCCAGCATGCACGTCATAGGGTCTCTACATTTACAGTGAAAACAGTGTAGTTTCCAGGACACTTTTTCACCTGGATGGGTGGTGGTTTGAAATCACAACAGCCAAAGGCCCAGTGCTCGCACACCCGCACATTGGACTCAAAAGGGACTCATTTGGGAGTATGACATCACCAGAATAGAACACTGTGCAGTTCACTATGGAGATTAGAATCTTAACAGGACTTGTAACCGTTCAAACATATTCTTGCGCTTTGATCAAAATAATTTTCCTAAATTTAGTATTTCATACAAAGAAAAATAATAGATCACCTCTTACACTGAGGGCAGTGTGAACTCTGACAGTATGGAGAAGCCTGTAGAAAAAGGTATGTGTCCTATACGTTTAGCTGTAAATATGTGCACTAGGCTTAGTGCATCTTTCAACACTGATGTATCTGTAATGGTATGTGTGTTCAGATGAGACATCAGGTAGCGAACTTCCCTCAATGGCTCCCACAACTAATGGCGAAGGGCAACCGGTGAGGCCTGAATGAATGAATGAATGAATGAATGAATGGATGAATGTTTAACACAAGTAAATGAATACAATAGAAACAAATGGAACAACTGCTAGTCCTTTCATATTGTCTTCATTAGCTTGAACTGGCCTTAGCTAGCCTATAATTTCTATGTAGAAATTTATCAATAACTGTCTACATAACAATGTGGGAATGTTCTGGGAATGAGTATCTTGATGCCAAATAGCCTATATTTAATTTTAGCGAAGTGTAACATACTTCATATTCTGTATAGGATTATTATTTTACACTTTATTTTTGGCACATTTAACAAAGCCATACCCTTCTGCTCTGCCTACAGGTTATACTGGTTCCCTTCTTTTCTGAGAAAACTGAGTCTGGCTCAGGAGACGTACTTGATGACCTTATGCAATACCGCAAGATCGTGGGCAACGCCCTCCGTGCCAAAGCACAAGTGCTGAAGAATAAGTTGCTCCAATATGAAAAGGAGCTGGTAATTGCTCCTCCATATACACGAATGAGCGATGCTTTCCAAAACATTCTGCACAGTTGGACTTAGAATATTCTACATATGGTAGACTTTGGTGGATATATGGAGCTAAAGCCTCATGTTGAATCCAGATAAACTGAAATGTATTGGCTATTGAATCTAGATCTAAAGTCATCACGAAAAAACTGAGATATAAATTAATTGAATGTTTTGTTCTCCCCCTAATTTCTAGAATGAGACAAATGAATGTATAGCGGGCATGCAGGGGAATGTTATAACTATAGTAACTGGGACCCAGAAGGCACTGACAGTCAATCTGGTTAGTTGTTCATTATGTTGACAATAATGTACAATAATAATAATAATAATAATAATAATAATGATGATGATGATGCCTAATACCTCCTTTCCATTTTCAAGTGCATTGCAATCATGTCTGTAGGCTACTTTGCTACACAACATTGTATTAACACTGAGGGATCTTTCCTGTAAACATATTATGAGTGCAAGGGTTCATATCTCCTGCTTTTGAGTCTCTGATCAGATGGATGTTTGTGTCCAGGTTCCCGAGGCTGTCGGAGCAACAAGCAGAAGCACTGGCACGGAGACAAAGACTCAGGAAAGCACAGGCGATGGTGAGAGTACGGAAAATCGCAAACGTTTGGCCTAGCGCTTTAAATTGCACCTGAAGTACTGGGTAGATACAGGCGACAGTGAGAATATGGAAATGGCAAACACTAGTGCTTTAGATTACAGCTCGTGAAGTACTGGGTAGATACAGGAGTAGGTAAGAATGGCGTAACAATAGTATGTAGAAAGGGATAAATCATTGAGTGCTTCCTGCATGAGTATGCTGAAATAACACAATAACTTGAAAGTAATTTTGAGCTCTGTCTAGACCAGTGTTTTTCAAAATGTTTCCACCTGAGGACCACTTCGCCCAAAACATGTTTTTCAAGGTCCACCTACCCTTGTTTCCCCCTCTGCAAGTCAAATACTACAACCCTTTAGGTTACCTTTTAAGCAGAAAACTTCTGTGTAGTTTGTGTTATTATACCAGTACACTTACACGGTACTGTATAATTTACCCTTTGATATAATGCTTTTTATTACACTGTTTCTTACACACTCATTCACTGGCCGTAATTCAAAGCATCACCACATAAACCACCTAAAAAGGTGTCACCCAAGATGAGAGGTGTGATAACGAGAATACCTTGCTGCCTTTAGGTGTAAAGAGAATGCTAGTATTGAGGGCAGTAGACCTTTATCATGGCAGAAAGGTAGGGCTGTTCCGCTTCCAGTAGGCAGACTTAAAGGCCTGTAGGCTTAAAGGCCTGTAGGCTACAGATCGTTTGCCTAATAGCATAATTGGCTAAGTCATTTTTTGGCCAAATTGAGGTATTTGCATAACTATACTCTCCTATCACTTCTGCATCATCCTGTCTGCCATCTGCCATAGACACACATTCATTTGACTACAGCTAACAGCCTCAGCAGAAGCTGAGGAACATAACATGACTGTAACCATAACATAACTTCAACCTTAACCATCCTGCCATCTGCAGGAAGCAGACTGTGTTACAAGGGCACAGGGATTCACCCTCTGTGTGTGTGTGTGTGTGTGTGTGTGTGTGTGTGTGTGTGTGTGTGTGTGTGTGTGTGTGTGTGTGTGTGTGCCAGTGGGTGAATGGGGTGAAGTGAGTAAGCCAGTCTGCGTCCTGCAGATGCCAACACCTGGCCAAGGCTGAAGCCACACCATGGTCACGTTTTTTTCTTGTTTCCCAAAAACACTGAAATGTGAATCAGGCAATTATCCTATGAGGCTAACGAGATGGACTTGATCATCTAATGTGAACTCCTCTTCTGTCCCACCAGGGTCGAGGGACATCAGTGATGTAGTCCATGACCTTGCCGAGTCCATTGTTGGTATGGACATAGAGACCAAGAGGAAACTGCAGTGCTGCAAAAAGAGGCTTGAAGCCAAACAGCAACAGTCCTCTGCCACAGGGGTAAAGGCTTGCATTTCTACATGATAAGGCATTCTTTTCTTACAATAGTGGTAATTATTGTGTACACCAATCATTTTTTCCACTTTCATTAAATGATAACGGTGATGGATGAATTAAATGGTAATGGATGAAACAGTAAGATGGTAGAGCATGGTCCAAGTGACAATTTTGTTAATTAACTTTCTATGGAGTTTGGGAAGAGGGCAGGTGTACCATTTGTTTTGACTGCCATGCTTCGGTTCACACTTGGGAATACATAAAAACTGTACTTTATTATTAGCCTCATGGAGCAAATTGACGTAAAAAAAATGAGATGGTTCTTTCAACCCCTTTTCCATTCTACACTGTTGTTGATGGCATGAAAATGTTTGTGGTGAAGTTAAACCGAGAAAAAAGACGGCTGCTACAGCATTTTGTGTAGGATTCATATGTAAAGTCAGCAGCGTGAACCTACACATGGCGGCAGATTCCGTAATTATTGGTAGAACTCTCACCTAATTCTCAAACTCAATTGTCTAATGAAGCACATTGAAAGACAGTGCTGTTATATGGATAAACATTTTTTTTTTCTCTTGTCAGGTTCGTGGATCTGCCAACATAGACGCACCAGACATTAAGCGTATCGTGGATGTTGCTGTTTCCCTGATTGAAGCCATTAAGGTCTATGACCAAGAGCTAAGGAAGAAAGCAGACGAAGTGAAACAAGCTGTGGAAAGATATTACATGGAAAACCCTCATCTGCTGGCGGACAAAAACTCAAACAAAGTGGACAAAACCCACCAAACCATAGCTATCCAGACAGATTCTGCATGTCAAAATAAAAGCCTTTTATAATCCATGTTGTATCGGTCAAAATTGAAGTGTTCCCCCTCCTGCCATATCCCACTTTAACCACTGGGCCTATGCATGTAGATTAGGGCTTTTTTCAGTTTTATTTGTCCCCATTGCTTGTTGGCTGAAGTATAATAAACAGTGTGCTGGTACACTCACAGGACAGTGTGGTATCTGTCCACAGCTCCGGACCACTGAAGTGAACAAGGAGTGGGTCTGTTACATAATCACTCATTTATCAACGTTCACTTTCAAGACTAGGAAGATGTCCTGCACAGCAATGTGGAATGCAGTACATGAAAAATAGTACAGGTGTAGTATGCTGTCAATGATTACATCAGAGAACTTTTAATAGGGGAGAATTAGCACTCCGGTGGTATTGCGCCTAGATGGCGCACGCGAGTCAGTGAAGAATGAATTGGGTTCTATGCAGCTGCACCCTCAAATGCTGCATTTCTTTAGATACAATTTTTTCTTGAATAAATGCATTCATGCATGCGGTTCAGAGTAATTTGATTTAATTCTCAGTCCACACATAATATTTTTAGCATTTTTTGTTCATTTGTAAAATCCCTTCCAAAGTATCTGTCACGTGACACAGCAAGTCTTTCCCTATGGCCATTCACCAGAATAGAGTAGCAGAATGCTAGTGAGTCAGGGGAAAAAAACTGCTCACAGATGAAAAACGTAATGGTCATATGTATTAATACATTTCATTTTGATTGACATCCATGTCAAAGTTGCTTAAAATAAAATGCAATCTGTGATATGTTGTCCCTAAATATGTGAAAATTACACATTTAGCCCTATACCTCATAGGTGCCCATTGATTTTCCACTCAGTTTCCACTGACTCGCGATCGCCCCATAGCGGATTTGCAATTGGAATTGCAGGTTGAATGGCGTTAATAGGAGTGCCATGGCTCGCCGTAAACGGGCTCTGATTACATTATTGGCCTCTACACACAATGCTTATGTGGTTAGTAGGCCTCCTGCTGCTTATATATCATACTGCATACTGCAGAGTTGTGGGGCTCAATAAACTTTGAGCCAGTGAAGTAGAGCACCTGCAGCTAATTGATTAATTAAGAGAGGCTGAGGCAGTAGTGTATGCTGCATTCTGTACTTGGGCACATGCAGTATGAATCATAGCAGTATTCCATTTCAGAAATAGCAAATGTTATCAATCCTAATTATCATAATTTGACATCACTTTAGTGTGGAGGTAAGGTCATTCCTTCTGAGGTGTTTTCTTTGAAGTGTCTGACAAGCTTTGAAGTATGACAACAATGGAAATAGTTTCCAAAAATGCCTATGTACTGGTACACTGATCTTTGCAGCAAGGAGTGTATGGTATGCAGTAAATCAAAAATAAGGAGTAGTATTAGGCACAATTATCTTTCAGTCAGGCAGAGCACCTGATATTCATTAATCAGTGAGGTGAGCTATTAGTTATGTGGTCTGTAAGCCTTTTTTTGCTGCTTGCATACCATATTGGCAGTATGAACAGCTGTTCCAAGATGTTTTTTTGTTTTTTTTAGGGTTGTAGTGTTTTTTCTTGACCCTATCCTTTCCTCTCCCATGTAATGGCAGCAATATGCAATACATGAGAAATAGCACAGGAGTAGTATGGGGTTCAATTCACTTTTAGTCGGGTAGAGCACCTGTAGTCCATTAATTAATGAGGTACTGGGCATGTGGTAACTGGTTAGTAGGCCTCTTTTGCTTCTTGCATACAGTGCAAACTGCATACTGGACAGTATTGCTTGGATTTCGATAAATTTCATCCAATCAAGTAGCACCTGCGGCTAATTAATTAGTTGTGAGAGGCAATAGTGTGTGCTGCTCCGTGTGCTGGGACCATGGAGGTATTAATAAACCTGGAGAAACATACTAAGTCCTGCCTCCCATTCATTCCAATGTGGAATGCTAGGCTAGTAAATTCATCCAAAATTGAACTAAATTTTCAGCTGTCAAGATGGTGTTTCATGGAGCTCACTTCTGACTCCATTTCATTAGGCCAATGAGGGCCCATGTTACTAATGGAGATGAGCTACAAATGGCAAGTCTGGGCACGCCCACAAAAGTTTGTGCACAGGAGCTCGTTCACATGAGCTGAAAGTGTAGCATTAACCAATCAGCATATGTCAAATGGAGTCGGATATGATGTAATTTCTGGAAAATGGCGACGAGGAAGTGCAATGCTAATTGGCAAAGCTAACCGACCAAATCCTGACCCCCTGGCTGGGACAGTCAGTAGCATGCCATTTTGGAAACAGCAAGTCTGTAACATTGAGTTAGAGAGGGCTGGGGTACGCCTGGAAGCCAACGGATAGCCTGCCAAGCTGCCAATGAAGCTCAGAGGGTCAGAGAGGCTTTGTAAGCAGGTTACAAATGAATGAACAAATGAAGCTTTAAAGTTCAAAGAACCTTACGACTGGAACATCCTATCAGCATCTTTCAGTTTGTTTAAGCATGCCAGTCCCCATCGACTTCCGTCATTGTCATCGTCCTTTTTTTTTTTTTTTTTTTTATTGCAGCTCTCATTTTTAGCATGGTTGTTTTAACATAGGAATAGACATGGATTCCAGTGAGTCCTCACGGCCCTTTTCCATGTTTGTGATCCTACACAGTCCCTCTCCTCGTCCAACCTACCCTCACACCTCTCGACTTAAACTTCGACGAATGAAAACATCGCCCATACAAACTGGGGGTTCCACTGTGTCAGTTTTCTATGGTAAAGCCCACGGAGAACGAGGCCATATACATCAATAGGAAAGGCTTCCCAGCCATCAACGTCCAAGTGGTGTGTGACTGCCAGAGTGTGGCAAGGTGGCCAAGCAGCACAGTGCCTACAGTCCCTCTCCTCGTACAACCCACCCTCACAACTCTCCACCTCAATGGTGAACACCACAGATCCCAGCCCCTCCCTCGTACATTATCAGCCCCTCGGTGCTCCATCAACTCCAGTACCCCCAGATTCTCCTAACAGCAGCTTCATCGAATCCCTGGCTTCCCCACAGGGGATCCAGTCTCGTGATGAGACTGCAGCCAGGAACTCCTGAGGGAGCAGAACGAGCGAGGAGGTCATGAGGAGATGATGGAATACAGGATGGGAAAACAGTTTTTGCTCGCACAAGGCAGCATACAGTATCCCTCCTTGATCAGTTATATAAAATAATTACTCAACATTACCGGAAGCTGGCACATAGGAGAGCGAAGAGGAGCCAGGAGAGGAGTTTCCAGAGACATAGAACATGCTTCACCTCATCAGTTACATATTGTGGCAAGGAAACCAATAATAATTGGACATTTTTTCCAATTAAAAAACTGGACAAGGAGAGGACCAGGAAGGGAGTGGCAGAAGTCCAGGTGTATTG
>JAODXP020005416.1:32500-45000 GCA_027497455.2 Sardinella longiceps | reverse complement strand
AGGCATATAAATAAGGCCAGAAGCGATAGCCCGCTAGCTTGAGGAAACGGCTAACGACTACGTTTGATAAGAGAAATATAGTTATAAGGATGTCTGAGCACGCATGCAACGTTCTAGGATGTAATGGCAATGTGAGGACTTTGCACAGGTTTCCACAAGAAGCGAGTTGTCGGTGACAGTGGTTGATTTTCATCTATAAAAACAGTTCAATCCGAGGTTGGCTATTTACTCATTTCACTCCGAACTCCATTTCAAACCATGGACAGTATCATCAAGCCGGCTTTACACAACGACACTCAACAGATGAGCTGTACCGACGACTTTACCAACACAACCATCAACCGTAAGTAAATTAGTCTTCCTCTTATCTACTTATCTAAGCGAGTAAGTTAGTTCGTGTCGTTAGCATGTTAGTTGTGTTTGTATATGCTAACGTTAGCTACCTGTATATGGCATGGTTTTAGATATTTTTTGTGTGTGAATACCTAGCACATCGAATTGGTAGTTTACTGACATTTACCCTTCTGTGAACTGTTGATCTAAATGGACACATATGTTTGCGTAAACCTTATAACGTTGCAGAATGAGAACTTGCTCTGGCCCGGACAGAATGTAACATTTGCTAACATCTACACGATTGATATCGCGCTATTGTGGTGCTTGCTATAGCCTTTTTAATCGGATTGAATTGGTGTGTGTGTGTGTGTGTGTGTGTGTGTGTGTGTGTTTTTTATATACATTTAGGAGTGCATCACAGCTACTGCCAGGCTCAGTGGAAGCTTCCTGTCAAACAGACGCCCCTAAATGTGTGTCTACGCAGCTCTCCTCAAGAACACTGGCATCTCACCCTCGGAGTAAAGGTAAACTTGATCTTTGGCATTATAGGTTTGAACTCTGTCCCAAGTAGCCTTGCCGTGACTCCTGCTTGTGAAGTTACAAAAAAAATGCCTATTAGCTCGCAGGCTTGCTGCATAGCTGTAAATATTTTTTTTGTTTTGGAAATGTGTGTGAAATGTAGGCTACTATGAGCCTAAACGTGTGACTGATGGCAAGATGGCTTCTCTTGGAAGATATTGCTTGACACAGGGTATTCAACACAGTCAACACTTTCAAAGAATATTATAATTATCTTTTAGGCATACAGGCAACAGTGACAAACCAGAGTGTAGATTTTGGCACCACAGTCTCTCTGCCTTTTACATCTACACCAGTGAAATCTCGCACACTATGATGTGTGGCACATGGCAAAAGGTGTTATAGTTTTTGCATGTAAAGATCTGGAATATGTTTACCATGTTTGTTACCTCCAATAACTATTGTCTTTTGCCATTATCTAGGGTTGACTAAGAAGCTGGATCGATTTTTGTAAAGAGACTGAAGTGGAATAGAAGCATCGTCAACCCTTTACTGGTGTGCTGTTGGTTGTTCTTCTGGGACTGAGAAGTTTAGGTATCAGAAGACCCCAACAAGTGGTTGAAACCAGGTCAGTATCCTAAACCACAATATTTACTGGATAAGCATGGTGTGAGTTGTACATATTGACTGTACTGCATATATGTAATAAATCCTCTTAGGGAATCCTGCAATGAACTGATTGGAGCGGGTCTTTACAACCAAGAAGCTTGCAGCGGACTCCTATCAGTATGGTATGTACATACCCTAACTACTTCCTGAACATGTTACTTTCCTCTGAAGAGATTTTTGTAACACTAATAGCATGACTAAGTTTGACCCAAAAATGTGCTTGTCATTTGCAGCATTATCACTGTGTGCCCATTGTTTGAAAGTCTTTCTCTTCTCCCCCCCACCCACACACATTTTACCTTTACAGGTTATCTTGCCGCAATGCACTACAATGAGAATGCAGATCAACAGCAAAAGACCTCAAAGGGGAAGCTGGTGTATAGCCCTGTGTTCCCAAAGGCCAAGAGGGGAGGACACACCGTGAAACAAGTGAAGTCCGAGCCAACAATTTGTAAGTGTAATAGATTGTGGAACAATTGTTTATTTTTATTTTTTATAAAAGTGCAAAGAAAAAAATAAGCAAATATGTAATGTTCTGTTTTTGCACTCCACAGGCTACGTCTTCATTCATCTGGTCTTCAATCAAGTTCTCCTTGATCCCCAGCCTTTTGTTGATGTGTTGAAGCAGATTCCTGTACCTCAGCCCAGTATGGAAGACCTGACTTGGATGAAGTTGTAGCTGCACACGTGTCCGCTTCATTCAAGGGAAGGTCTGCAGCCGGTGTACTGCCCTGAAGCTTCAGGAAACTCCCTCCGTATGCGTAGCACGACACAGGAGGGCATCACCACTTCTGCCGAGAGTCCTAGCACCCGTTCACGAACCATCTGTAGGCCAAGTGTCTGTAGATTGTCTGTAGAAATGACACGTTGCAACATGGGGGTGGGGATGGATTAGCGGGATTAGTTTTTCATTTCTGTTGATGAGCACAATTGTGTGTATATTTGTACAAATAAAGTTTATTTGCTCTGAGACATTGTGTACAATTTCTATTGCCATTCTATCTGACGAATAACAAACTTGTCTAAAATATCATGTACATAACTTTCCATTCCTCCAATTGTGTCATGGGGCTACGGTCCACTTTGCAGATATCCATTGCATTTTGTAAGCCACAGCCACACCATAGGTACTTAGCAAAGTAAGTTGGTAAACTGGTAAGGAAATTATTCCTACTCCTGCATAGAGTAATCTGCTCTGAGTTCGTGTTACACCGTGGTAACTACTTAGGACAGAGCGATAGCACTGTAAACAATGATATTGCTAACTTGTGATGGCTATAGTCTTGGAAACCAACATACCGCTCGCATAATTGGTTATACAAAAATACTTGTATGATATGTGTCGGCAGCTGTAAATTGGCATGTTGGCAGCTGTAAATTGGCCTATGTGTGCATAACAAAAGAATAGTTGCTAGGAGCATAAGCTATGCTGGTTTCCAGATGGGGAAAGCTATGCTAGCGTTATTAGGCTACTAACTGAACTAGAAAATCTTCGTGACACTTACCACTCAAACCTCAATCTCGCTGGCGAACTGGTTCCTCTTCAACATCTGAAGTTTCTGTCGATTCAGGTTCAAACATGTAAGGTTGAGCGAATCGTCTCAGATCCTTTCTTGTCGATATCGAAAGTTATCGCTGCTGTTTCACGGAGTTTTCAGCTGTGTCCAGCTCTCAGCGTCATGGGGGGAGCTGGCCAATCAGCGAGCAGCTATTTGCATATTCATGAATTCGCCGAGTGGGCGGGGAAAACAAGTCATTTCAGTGCAGCCCTAATGCATAGGGTTCTTGTAATTCACTTTGCATGGCTCCTAGGTCATTTTCAGCCCCCGAAAAAAATTATGTGGTATAAAATGGGTCAAGGAACAGTTTCCAATAGTCAGAAAAACGTGTTCTAGGCCCCCTTTAAAGATTTGGAACTTGGAACTTTGAAGAAGTTTTTTGATTTTTTGAGTTTGCCTTTGAAAGTGCTTCACTATTGGACTGTCCTACTATTGAACTTGAAACTGCTGCTTGGATTTTGAAGAATATATTTCTTTGTTTGTGTCTTTTGGAATGAGCCTCACTATGACTGATGAAAAATTTGCTTCACTATGCACAACACGCAGAGGGAAACTTGGTGTGTGTACACGTAGAATGAATGAATTAAAGGAATCACTTGACAGTGGAAATATTGATTCTGTTAACAAAGGTCTTGAACAGTTAAATGTGGCTTTGCATGAATTTAAAGATGTTCATCAATCAGTGCAAGTGTTACTTGATGAAGATGAAAAGAAAAGTGATAATGACTGGTTTGATGCAAAGATGGAAACGTTTACAGCTTTTCTGAAGGATGTAGACACATGGAAAGGTGCACACGGTGAACCTGTGGTATCACATCTTGACAGTGCATCGAATGTTCTGATAGCACGTTCTACTACTAGTGCTACCTCTAAGACGTCTTCAGTGTCTTCTGCTCGTGTGAAGGCTGAAGCTGAAAAGGCAGCCCTCCTGCAACGTACTGCAGCCCTTGGGAAAAAGCATGCTTTGGTAAGAGAAAAAATTGCTGTTCAAAATGCAATGGAAAAAGTTGAACTTGAAACAGAGTTGGCTGCAACAGATGCTAAAATACAGGTCTTACAGAGTGCCGATCCTCAACCAATGGGCTCCAAACTTGCATCAACAGAGCTTTCCGAGTCACCAGGTGACGTCATGAATACATATCTGGGGAGCGCTCCAGGCCCATCTCCAGTGCAATATGCCCCAATCTCTGTTGTGCCTAAAACGCCATTACAAAGGGCTTTAACACAGGATGTAAGGCCACAGAGGCCCGACCGGCATGTTGAAACAATACAACTAAATCAGAACAGTCAACCTGCTGCAGGCACTCCCCAACCGCTTGCCCAGTCGAGCAGCAATAACATGGGTGGCATAGCTGATCTCATAGCACAGCAGCAAAAGATGAATTCACTTCCAACTAGGGACCTGACTGTATTCAATGGAGAACCTCTTGAATTCAGACCATTCATGCAAGCCTTTGAGCACCGCATTGAAAGAAACACCAGCAGTTGCCAGGACAGGCTTTATTATCTGGAACAGTTCACTTCTGGCCAGCCAAAGGAGTTGGTCAGAAGTTGCCTTCACATGGGTGCAGACAGGGGCTATGCAGAGGCGAAAAGGCTGCTTGGAGTACATTTTGGAGATGAATTCAAAATAACAAATGCTTACATAGACAAAGCTTTAAGTTGGGACAACATCCCGCCAGACAATGGTGAAGCTTTACAGAAATATGCTCTTTTTCTGCGTGGATGTTGCAATCTAATGCGCACTTTAAGGTACATGGATGAATTAAATTTGCCTTCAAATCTGAGACTGTTAGTTTCTAAGGTGCCATACAAAGTCAAAGAAAAATGGAGAACACATGCTTATGATATTAAAGAAAGAACAGGAGCAAAGGCCACATTTGGAGATCTTGTTCATTTCTTGGAAAGACAGGCCAAGATACTGCAAGATCCAATGTTTGGAAGCCTTCAAGGTGTCTCAACACCTAAAAGACCATCAACCATCAGCATCAGTAAGCCTACCCCGAGCCCCAGACCGAAGAGCAAGGGAACCAGCTTTGCCACGACTGTAGCTGTGGTACCAGGGAACACTGCAGGACATTCCACTGCAGGGAATGTTGTGCAAATGTCCAATGTGCCCAGTCTGTCAAAACTCTGTCCTGTCTATGATGAGCAGCATGAGATCACGTCATGTCAGGAATTGCTAAAAAGATCTCAGCCAGCTAGAGTCGATCTTTTAAAGGCTAAAGGTGTATGTTTTGGTTGTCTGATTAAAGGGCACATGAGCCGAAATTGCAAAAACAGGCAAACATGTTCTGTGTGTTCTAAGCGCCACCCCAGTATCTTGCACATACCACAGAATGACATAAAAGGCCAAAATTCTTCATGTGACTCAGACAAGGATCCTGGAAAGACCGTGAACAGTGGCCTGGTGTCACTGAAAGCAGAGGTATTTGGTATCAGTGACAAGCACTGCACTCTTTCAATTGTCCCAGTCCAAGTCAAATTGAAGAACTCAAACCACACTGTACAGACATATGCTTTCCTTGACCCAGGGAGCTCTGCTACGTTCTGCACAGAGCATCTGAGAAGAAGGTTGAATGCAAAGGGTAAGCAACAACAGATACTACTGCGCACAATGGGGCAAAAGAAAGCTGTTAATAGCCTGGTTGTTAGGGGCCTGGAAGTCTGTGCATTGGAAGGAAAGACATTTATAGAGCTGCCTGAAACCTACACTCAGCAGGAAATTCCAGTCAGCAAGGAGCACATCCCACAACAAGAGGATCTCGCAAAATGGCCGTATCTTCAGGATGTGCAGATACCCAGCATTGATGCAGAAGTGGACTTGCTTATAGGCATAAATGCACCTAAGTTGATGGAGCCTTGGAGAATCATAAATAGCCAGGATAATGGACCTTTTGCTATCAAGACACTCATTGGTTGGGTGGTGAATGGACTTCTCCATGGTGAAGATGCATGCGTCAATAAGCAAGGTCAGAGGCACATCCATGTGCATCGTATTTCTGTTGATAAATTGAGTGAGCTCCTAATCCAGCAATATAACCATGATTTCCCAGAGACGAGGTTTGATGAAAAGAAACACATGTCAGTAGAAGACTGCCAGTTTATGCAGATTATGGCCAGCTCAGCCGAGATGGTCAATGGACATTATCAGTTGCCTTTACCGTTCAAGAACAGCAATCTCACCATGCCAAACAACCGTCATCTGGCAGAACACAGAACATTGTCGTTGAAGAAAAAGTTCCAGAGAAACAGTGATTTTCACAAAGACTACAGTGCCTTTATGGAAACTGTCATCTCCAGTGGGCATGCTGAGCTCGTACCCCAAGACCAGCTGATGCAGGAAGAAGGAAATGTGTGGTACATACCACATCATGGTGTGTTTCACCCAAAGAAGGGGAACTTGCGTGTAGTATTTGACTGCTCTGCGGGTTACCAGGGGACCTCACTCAATGCTGAGCTTCTTCAAGGCCCGAACCTCACAAACACCTTGATTGGAGTTTTAGTTCGCTTTCGTCAAGGCAAGATTGCCATCATGGCAGACATAGAGAAAATGTACCATCAAGTGAAAGTTTCACCTCGCCATGTCAACTTTCTTCGTTTCCTCTGGTGGCCAGATGGGGACATCACACAGCCACTAAAGGAGTACAGGATGACTGTGCATCTGTTTGGCGCGACGTCATCAGCCAGCTCAGCAAGCTACGCACTAAAAAAAACTGCTGAGGACAACAAAGGATGTTTCTCACCTGAAGCAATAAGTACAGTTAACAACAACTTTTATGTGGATGACCTGCTGAAGGCGGTACACACTGAGATCCATGCCATTGAGCTCTGCAAGGAATTGAAGTTACTCTGTGCAACTGGAGGGTTTAAGTTAACCAAATGGATGAGTAACAACAAAGCTGTTCTAGCCTCCATCCCAGAGTCTGAAAGGGCAAAGGAGATAAAGAATCTTGACCTTGACATTGAAGATCTTCCCATTGAAAGAGCGCTGGGTGTGCAATGGTGTGTCAAAGAAGATGCGTTCACATTCCAGGTTGTCATCAAAGAGCGTCCAACCACCAGGCGTGGAATTCTTTCCATGGTCAGCTCCATGTATGACCCGCTTGGGTTCCGCACCCGTCACCCTTCCTGCAAAATGCATCTTACAGGAGTTATGCAGGCAGAACACTGGATGGGACGATGAGTTGCCAGAGACCCATGTCAATCCTGGAAGCGATGGTGGCAAGATCTTCCCAGAGTGAGGACTTCAAAGTCAGTCGCTGTTTGGTTCCTGATGATTTTGGAATCATCAAATCAGCCCAGATGCATCACTTCTGTGATGCAAGCGACATTGGATATGGGACAGTTACCTATTTGAGACTGACAAGTTGCAGCAACAGGGTTCACGTCTCCTTTTTGATGGGAAAGGCCCGTGTTGCCCCATTGAAATTGATGACTACACCAAGGATGGAACTCACTGCTGCTGTTCTTGCAGTGCGTATGGACCAGATGCTGTCTGAGGAGATGCATATGGAATTGGAAACATCTCTTTTTTGGACAGACAGCATGACTGTTTTGAGGTACATACGTAATGAAAACAGAAGATTTCAAACCTTTGTAGCCAACCGCCTCAACGTCATCCAAAGTACATCAGAAGTGTCTCAGTGGAAATACATAGGCACAAAATTGAACCCTGCTGACTGCGTCTCTCGGGGAATGAACATTGAAACCTTCCTGAAAGGACATACCTGGATCAGCGGTCCGGATTTCTTGAAGGAGTCTCCTGATTGCTGGCCTGAACCTCCGCTTGAATCTGCTCTTCCTCCAGATGATCCTGAGTTAAGGAAATTTGTCACAGTGAACATGGCTGTTATGGACAACTGTGATGCCACTACTTACCTGGTGCAGTATTTCTCCACATGGATGAAGCTGAAGAAAGCAGTGGCATGG
Organism: Sardinella longiceps; assembly: GCA_027497455.2. NCBI lineage: Eukaryota > Metazoa > Chordata > Actinopteri > Clupeiformes > Clupeidae > Sardinella > Sardinella longiceps. Next base: position 36,985 of record JAODXP020005416.1, on the reverse strand, counting down.
TTCCTCAGGCTGAAGACAATCCTTTTGGATCTGGCCAGGAAACGGCAAGCAGGAAAGGTTCAAACCAGGCATGCAATGATCACAAGGAAAGGAAAGCAAGAGAACACTGGTCCATATGTTCTGTCAGTCAGTGATCTTGATGGTGCAGAGATGGCTATTGTGCAGTTTTGCCAGAGGCAGGGCTTTCCCCAAGAAATGGCTTGCTTACGGAAGGGCCAATACGTGAACAGAAACAGCTCCATCTTCAGGTTAGACCCTTTTCTTGACTCTGGTACCTTGAGGGTTGGCGGTCGCTTGAGAAGAATGGCCATGCCTGCTGAACAAAAGCACCCTGCGATCCTACCTAAGGAACATCATATTTCTAAGCTGGTACTCCGCGACATCCATCAAAGGGTTGGGCACAATGGAAGGAATTTTATGCTGGCTACACTTAGGCAAAGATATTGGATCCCCTGTGCCAACGCTCTTGCCAGAAAGGTAATAAATGAATGCATCACATGCAGAAAAGTCAATTCTAATCCTGGCGAACAGAAGATGGCAGACCTTCCTGTTGACAGGCTGACCCCTGACCTACCACCCTTTACCCATGTAGGGATTGACTATTTTGGGCCACTAGAGATAAAACGAGGCCGTAGCCTTGTCAAGCGCTATGGAGTGATTTTTACGTGTCTTGCCAGTCGTGCCATACATCTGGAAGTTGCACAATCTCTTGATACCGACTCCTGTATCCACGCCTTCAGACGCTTCATCGCTAGAAGAGGGCAGGTATCTGAGATGCGATCAGACAACGGAACGAACCTTGTTTCAACTGAAAAGGAATTAAAAGAAGCTCTGAAATCTTGGAACGTGCAACAAATACAACAAAGTCTCCTCCAAAAAGGAGTGAAGTGGACCTTTAATCCTCCCCATGGTGCACATCATGGTGGGATATGGGAGAGACTTATTCGAATGGTCAAGAGAATAGTGCTCTCAGTGACCACCCAACAGCATCTGGACGATGAAGGACTTCTGACAGTAATGTGTGAGGTTGAGGCCATTCTCAATAGCCGTCCACTCACAACTGTCTCGGACGATCCAAACGATTTAGAGCCACTAACCCCTAATCACCTCTTGCAGCTCAAGGTTCACCCTGTCTTACCTCCAGGGTTGTTCGTTAAGGAAGACTTGTATGGGCGGCGCCGCTGGAGACAAGTGCAATACATTGCCGATTTATTTTGGAAACGCTGGATCCGAGAGTATCTCCCCCTTTTGCAGATGCGGCAAAAATGGACTCGTGTCAAACGCAATTTCCAACAGGGAGACATTGTTCTTGTGGCGGATGCCACAGCACCAAGAGGATCATGGGTGCTGGCCAGAGTTACTGAAGCCCTCTTGGACTCCAAGGGCCTTGTTCGCAGTGTACGACTTCAGACCAAAACCAGCCAGCTTGAAAGACCCGTCACCAAGATTTGCTTGCTGGTAGAAGGCCAGCAAACTAAAGCTGAATAAGCTTTATGGACTTGCGCATGTGCACACACTCCCACAGATGCATATACTGATTCCCACTTACAGTAGATCTTGTATAGTTTATGGATGGCTCTTTAGAAAAATTAATCATTTTTGTTTTGTTATAACTTGCTTCCCGCAGTAGTCATAAGGGGCGGGCCATGTAAGAGCCATTTTTGAGTTTGACAGGTGCTCCAGGAGCACCCTTTCCCTTTCCTTTAGTTGTTCTCTTATTTTGACTAGGACTTTTAGTTTGGTAGAATTGGATGGAGCCTTGTAGTTAAGATGGCCGCCACTCACCTTTGACCTTCAGTCAGAGAACAAAGGAAATTGTTTGGACACAGTGGCATACAGTTCTTTACAAGCTCTAAGCTTCATACTTGCTATTTTGGATACTTTTAGTTAGTCTTTTGACCTTCCTGGATATATTTTGTAACCTTTTCACTACTACTAACCATTTTTTGCCTACATTTGGATCTATTTGGAGTATTACTTGATTTCATCTGTCTGCCTGCCTGCTTAACCCTGCTTGCCTGCTATCCTGCCTACTGCCTGCTACCCTGTCTGCTGCCCTTGCTTCGCTTCCATTCATCCATCCATCCATCCATCCATTCATTCATCCATCTGAAAAGGTACAACTTATAATTTATTGAAAGCTTGTCAAAGAGGTCACCTAAGTCCATTTTTTGAAACCTGGCTCAACAGTGTGTGATTGTGTGTGTGTGTGCGTGTGTGTCTGTGTGTGCGTGAGAGAGTGTGTATGTGGTCCGCTATTGCAAGAGAACCATGACCAAATCACATCCACATCCTAAGGCAGGGTGGGTAGTAGACCTGGTAAAAATCTGGTGTGCATGAATTATTAAATTGAGGGAGAAGGAGTGTGTGTGTGTGTGTGTATGTGTGTGTGTATGTGTGTGTGTGTATGTGTGTGTGTGTGTGTGTGTGTGTGTGTGTGTTTGTGTGTGTGTGTATGTGTTGTTGGTCTGTGTTTGTTGTTGCATGTGCGCTTTTAAGTTTGGATGTGTATGTGTGTGTATGTTTGTTTAATTCATTCCAAGAAAGATGAAAGTGAGAGAAAGAATTTGAGAAGGCATAAATGATGAAAAACAAGAGGTGAGCGATTGAAAGGAAAGTGAAAGAGTGGAAAAAAACGAGTGCAGAGCGAGGGAAAGAGATTTCCATGGAGAACTGAGCAGATTAACTATGTGGGGAACACTTGATGACACTTGAGAACAGCACTCCCAATCAGAACAGACCTGACAAACCACCTCAGTCTACACACAGATGGAGCTCTTCCTTCTCTCTCTCTCTCTCTCTCTCTCTCTCTCTTTCTCTCTCTCTACACGTCTCCCTCTCTTTTTGTACTCTCTCTCTCTCTTAACCACTCTGTCATCCTTACCCTGATTCTCTTTTTCCACCCCTTTCTCTCTTCCCCTGCCTCTGCACCCTCTCTCTTTCTCTCTCTCTCTCTATCTCTCCTTCTCTTTGTCATTCTTCACTTTCTGTAGCACACCTGAGTTGGCTGATTTTATGCTCTATCTAATTGCAGAAATTATCTCTGTCCTGCTGTGTGTGTGTGTGTGTGTGTGTGTGTGCGTGCGTGCATGCGTGTGTGACTGTATGTGTGATTACACAACCCTAAAATGCATCAAGGAAACGCTTTGGCTCTCAGGTGCCCAAATCTAACCACCAAACCATGATTATTGTGTGAAAAGAGAGAGAGAGAGAGAGAGAGAGAGAGAGGTAAGAGAGACATAGAGAGAGAGAGGGAGAGAGAGAGAGGTAAGAGAGACATAGAGAGAGAGAGAGAGAGAGAGAGAGAGAGAGAGAGAGAGAGGTAAGATAGACATAGAGAGAGAGAGAGGGAGAGAGAGAGAGAGAGGTTTGGAGAAACTAACTCATAATCACAGTTTGTAACTAACACCCCACAAGGAAAGGCCAATTCAGACAGAACATCCCGTTTTAAGTTCGAGTTGCGGCAGTGTGAATAAATCGCATGCAAGCCGTTGCAAGCAGTTGCAAGCCGTTGCAAGCCGTATCATAAGATTATCAACTTGTCAGATCGCAGTTTCGGAGTTTTAGAACGTTGCTGGTTTTTAGAACGGCATGCATTAAAACGATTTATCGCAGGTGGTGTCCCAATCATGCAAGACTCCCTGAGTCTGTTCGGGCTCAGGATGTAGTTTGCAGGAAGGACATTAACATATACAGTACAGTCAAAGATACAAGCTCATCATTTTTGGTTTTTAGCTTAAAGACGATACAGTTGTTTTTCACCCTCTTACCTGCTTCTATATTTGTGGGTAAAAGCATTTTGGTCACAATGCCTCTGTTTTCCTAGTATGGCATCACCAATTTTTCAAAATTCTAAGCTTTAGCTTAGCATAGGTGCCAGATAGCAACTCTTTGGCTACTTTACTTTCCTGCAATGTATGCTATGTTAAAGCTATAGTTTGGGTTGCCGGATTAGGAAAAAGCATTAACGCATACACTGAGGCCAAAATGCTATAACCAATGTGATGGCTTTTACTCACACCAATAACCTCAAGGAAGTGGGTGAATGATCCATTTTCATAAAAAAGGTGAAATTTTCCTTTAAGCGCCAGTGGGTCTCACAGTGAGTGCATTAGGTGCCTGACCACCCCGGGGGTAGGATCTGAGAACACAGCCTCCCCAGCAGCGACATGATTTCAAAATAAAGACATAAAAATGCAGAGAAAAATTAAATCCTCTCAGGCTACAATCCCACCCACCCCCTCCATCCCCACCCCACACACCCCCACACCCAGCTTTTAATTTCACAAAATGGAATGTCTGAAGCAACGGTGATAAATTCAAGTTGCTCAGCCGTTTCATTTCTTCCCATCATCCTGCATGTAGGCGCTGATGATAAATTCTCAGATAAGAAACGACCAATCAGGTCTCTTGGTTAAATCCAGTGGTTTACAGTCCTCTTCGTCTTCCAAACACTCTCTTAATCCTCGATATTACAAGCGCCAG
>JAODXP020005416.1:0-27500 GCA_027497455.2 Sardinella longiceps | reverse complement strand
ATGTGTCAGATGTCAGCTCTACTGCCGTGGGCTTTTGGCCTAGACATAGACATGAATGTTTTATCAGTCTGGCCACAACAGCCCACTCACAGTAATGATACACATTGTTTCTGCAGGTCTTTAAGTCACAACACACACACCTATACCCGTTTCTCGGGCTAGAGGGACAATTTCTGAAATTTTTCGCAAATCTGAGCTGGCACAGGACTACGAGGACACTGGGTTCCAGAGGTGCTAGAGCTACACAAAAAATATGAAAAATCATGAAATAAATCAGCGAACCTATACACGACTTAAAATTCTGAGATTTTCTTAGCAGATATGAGATACAAAAAATGGCACTTTTTCAGACTTTTTGGTGGTTTATGGAGTCTTTTCTGCAACAGGGTCTATGAGGACAGTGTGGTGTACAAGGTCGATGATGTCATCATACACATACACCAGTTGTTACCCGTTTTGAAAGGACACAAGGTCTATAAGGCCAGGTTACCATACAACAGGATCTATGAGGACAGTGTGGTGTACAAGGTCGATGATGTCATCATACACATACACCAAGTATAACCTGCTTCGAAAGGACACAAGGTCTATAAGGCCAGGTTACCATACACATACACCAAAAATAACCTGCTTTGAAGGGACAAAAGGATTAATAAGACCAAAATTACTGAGTAGACCGTTGTCATCATCTGGAATATATAAGAGGTATTTTTTGTTGTGAAGTTCCTGTTTACCTCTGCTGTACAACAAAATTTTGCACTTAAGTTGTTCAGGAGCACAATTGCCCTATTCTTCCTCAATGAACCTCCAATCAGTCTGTCAAGCTATTCAAGTTTACAGAATACACCACAGTTCTGATCTGGTGGGGTTTACCTACAGATGGACGAAGTGTCATCAAATTAACCGGTTGCATAAAAAAAAGTGTTTGCACCCAGCAGAGCACAACCCTACCAATTACATACTTACTCCCTAGCACTGGAGTCTTTCTGTGGCCTACATACTGTAAACTGCCAACCTGCCATCATGTTACACATCCACACTGCAATCTAGATGTCAAGGGGCTGCCATCTCTTACTGTAATGGGACATACATGATCTCAGAACATCTCTCTTCTTCTAATTGATTAACACCACCACTAGTTAGAATGTTAAACTATAAAAGCATTCGAGGAAATAGTGTAATTAGTGCTCTTACATTACATATATGATCAAACTTTATACATTTTAAAAGGCCCATACCTAAAAGGATCCATAGGAGTTAATTAGCTTTACTAGCAATTGAAAGAGTATGGGGTTGGGATCATAGAATGGAACAAGAGCATACAAAAAGAGAGTGAGAGACAGTGGCCCTAACTGTCTAGTATTTCACCCACTCAGACAGCCTGTTCCCACCGTGCCCAGCCCAGTACTGTTGCCAAGTCTGACCGCAGGCCTTCATGATCAGTGCATGACCAACTGCTAAACAATGAATTGGCAACATTTACATATTGGCATTTAGCTAATGAACAGGTCAGTCTTTGAGGCCCTCACGCACACACACACACAGGCTGCCCCATCATGAAATGTTACAGGACAGGGGCAAAGATGTACACAAAGCCTGGGACAGGCATCAGCTTCAAGTTTTGCCACATACCATAAAGACTGCTGGAAGACAATGACTATAGGGAGAAGTGGATATACTATTAATAATTTTTATTGTTCTAAAAAATGCTGCAGTTGCTGACCAAAAATCTGAGCACAACTCACAAAACATCACAAACCCATAACTTATGGATGGAGAGAAATGTACTGTTAAAAACAGATAAAAACGGATAAAAACAGGAACGTTGCGTGACTACTTCAGGATAAACTAACAAGTCAAAGTTAAATTTCAATCTGAAGAAACTTCTTTTCCAAATCCAAACTAATGAAGAGTCACAAACGTACAGTACTGTAGTGACATTAAAGGTATCTAAACATTTAACGTTTTGCACTTAAATGCCTTTTAAAGGCCAAGCCACGGTTACGAACAAAGTCGCGGATATTTTGCACTGATCTGGTCTCCAACGTAGGTTCCTCCTTCTCTTTGCACTGCAGGCACTGCTCACTGGTGACTGTGATGCCATTTTCGATGAACGGCTTCATGTGTTTCATTACTGCTTTTATTTCCTCTTGGGACCACGGCCTCTTTATACACCGCCTAGATGAGACTGAACAATAAAAAAGTGAATGCATTACACGCAGAGAAGAACTTTGATGTTCAAAATTGCCATTCGACCTGAACTGGAAACAAACTGGAACTCATGTAGACAAAATGTGGATGACAATAAACCAACTTCAGATGTGCTAAAAATGCGCTTCATATGTGCTAAAGTTAGATTGTTTTAATAACATGACATTTGATTACTACTTATTAAAAAATATTTGAATAAATTTGTATTATTTATTTATTATTTATATGCTTTATATGTCTAATTTAACTTATTGTGTTTACTTAAAGGTATAGTTCAGTATTTTACACTTTAAGCCCATTTTCTTTATTGCCCAGGATGCAAATGAGTGATTGACACCGAAATCTCGAAGATTGGTCATGTCGTGGCTATTTGGCTGCTTTAGAATCGTCTCTGTTGGGCTTCAGCATTGCTTCCTATGGGCCAGGCTGATCCTGTCCTTAAAACACCCCTAAACGTTCGTTTTAAAAGATGTGCAACTCACCGAGTGGTTAGTGGTCTTCAACGATCTTCCATAGCAAGTTTCGTAGAGAAATACAACTTCTGTCGTCTTTTATCCTATTTCCTAAATCCTGGAACTACTTTTTTCCAGCCCGGAACTACTTTTTCACAAACATGTATATCTGATAAAAGACGACACAAGTTATATTTCTCTACGAAACTTGCTATGGAAGATCGTCGAAGGCCAGTAAGAACTCGGTGAGTTGCACACCTTTTAAAACGAACGTTTAGGGGTGTTTTAAGGACAGGATCAGCCTGGCCCATAAGGAGCAATGCTGAAGCCCAACAGAGACCATTACTTACATTACATTACATTAGACTATACCTTTAACATTAGTAAGTGTGGCTGGTAATGGCACTGCACTTTAATAATACCTCGAGTCACTGAGTCAGGGAGATGAGGTGAACCAGATGTCACAGAATCAGAGTTTCCCAGTTCATCTACAAAAAAAACCCAATATTATTGCACAGCATAGATCTATGGACTTGTCATTTTAACTAATACCAAACCAACATCATGGGTGTAGGAGGTGATACTGTACATGGTGATGCATGTTAAACAGAAACTAAAATGGAAGGCGTGTGTGGCACAATGGTTGGATCAGATGAAGTCAGTACCAACAATACCTTGAGTGATTTCATCAGGGAGTGATGAACAGGCCATGCTGCCTGAAAATTATAAAGCAAAAAACTTGATCACAAAATACTAGGAACAGAGCAGTAAACAATATACTTGGGGGGGGGGGGGGCATAACCATGTGTGCTGGATGGCAAAAGGACTACATTTCAGGGTGTGCATCAAAATACTAACAAAAGAGCAGCATGTGTCACAATGAAAACGGATGATAACCAACTCTAACCATCATACTGCTGGGCAATTCCTGACTATAATGTCAATATAACATTTTGAGTACATTCTAGTCAACCCACAGTTAAGAGCCACATGACAAAGGATATGTTTGTAAATTAACTTGTTGATATTATACCTTGAGCTGTACTCTCTGAGGGGTCAAGCGATCCAGAGGTGGCACATGCCAACATTCCTCCATTGTCTAAAAACAAAAACAACACACACAATGTTACCAACTACATAGCAAGGCTGTATGGGGGTAGGTGATTAAGAAAAGTTCATACAGGTCTGGAATAAAAATATAAAGAATGTTTTAATTATTTTACCAATAGAGTTGTAATACCTGTAACAATGAATGATAACTATTTATGTGGCCTTGAGAGCTCATTTTGACAGTACCTTGCAAAGGGAATTGCTGTGATCCAGTGTCCATATCTGATATGACATCTATTAAAAGATATTGTAAGAATTAATGTTAATGTCACACTTGAGAAAGTATTTCCAGGGAACTTCCAGGCATGACAATGTAAACTGAATACTTGATGTGGACTTTGTGGCAAATTAGGGAGCCTAAGTCACGCCCCTTCCTGTTTCCCTCATGGGACCGAAGACCGAAAAAAATATGAATGGGAGTCAATGGAGAGATAAGTTATTTTCTGGTCCACTTCGTCTTAAAGCCTGAATCACACATATGCTGTATCTTAAATTAAATGATAAATACTAAATCAGAGTCAAAGCTGTCTTTGTCTTGTAATTATTGATTTATATGCTTCTGAAAATTTGCTATTATCTGGACTACAACCAATATTGTCGTGTTCGTTACTTCACGTCAATAATTCGTTCAAAACCTTATCTTACATAATATCGTTAGCCTAACATAATTTTTAATTAAACATGCCTGTGTGTTTTGCCCCAGAGTGCCACCACAGCAGCAATTCGGGTTGTTCTTTTTACCGTTTTCCTTCCGACGAAAAACCAAGGAGCAAATAGATAAAACTTCTGAGGTGAGGTGTTTTCCTAGCTCTTAAACCATGGTTGGCAGCTAAGCTACATTTATCAATAGCCGAGTAACACATGTTAGACGTCCTTCTCATTGTAGTTTTAAATAACAAAATGACGCAAAGTAGCTCTCCAGTCTTGAAGAGAATGATGGTGATTCAAACTGTATGAGACAAATTTGTAGTTCACTACCTGGTCTCACACAAAATGTAATATAACTTTTGGTCTCTGTTACAAATCAGTGTTCTCTTTACATCAAAATGAATGTTTAAAATTCACAAATATCATGTGAAAACTAGGGTGAAATTCTAACCGGACCAGAAAAAAGTTCTCTCTCTCCGTTGACTTCCATGCAATATTTTTTCGCCGTTAGGTCGCCGTAGATGGGCGTGACTTAGACTCCCTATACAAGGACACAAGGAAGATTGTCACATGCATATGGTTACGAGAGTGTAAGAAATGCGGACAGAATGAACAGCTAGAAAAACTGAACTGGATTAAAAATCACAACCTGCATTCTCAAATATATTTACAAGTAGTAAGTTGCTTGCACACTGTTATGGCCCAAGATTTGCCAAGGGCAACTGTGCTTATTCTCCCCTCAGGCCTGAATTCTGTAACCCCTCCAGGTAGCACGCTGACGTTGGGCCAACGTCAGACGTTTGGTTGGGCCAACATTGGTTGCCAACGTTGGCCCAAAGTGATTTTGTCCGTCGGCCCAACGTTGGCCTTGTGTCAGCCAGGCAACCTAAAACATACCTTGCCAACCTACTGCCAACCTAAAAACAACTAAAACAACATGGGGTCAACATTGGCCCAACCATTTAATTGCAGAGTTAAACCATTCTGACGTTGGGCCAAAGTTGGCACGTCAGCACATTTGTCATGTTGTCCAGTGTGCCTACGTTGGGCCGACCACTTACCAACTAACATCCAATTTAACCAACCCACTTTGACGGTGGCCCAACGTCATTTTGTCTGGTGAGCCAAAGTGGGCCAACCATTAAAATAGACCATTAGCAGACCTTTTGCCAACCACTTACCAACTTACATCCAACCTAATCAACCCAGTTTGACAGTGAAATTCTTGTACAGCGTTATCCAGGCCCCGCAGTCGGCCAATGGGCGGCGAAGTTAACCCTCACACAATCACACAGATATACAAGCTCACAAGTATTTTACTTACCTCACTCCTACCTAGATTCGAACACGTAACTTCATAGTTGAATCTGATTTGGAAGCAAACACTCTGATCACTCATCTAATCACGACTACCGAGGTCTAATAGTTTGTGCTCGATTCACCGTGTTTTGGGATACAACACTTACTGTAATATTGCGTCTACCTTTATGCATGAAGTGTCTGAGAGCAACATTATGTATACCATAGAAAATGTATTCTGCAGGCAGTTAGTAATTTGGGGATTTTTTTTTTTCAGTTGGCATAATTTAATGGTTGGTCCAACGACAAAATGCCGTTGAGCCACTGTCAGGGTGAGTTGATTGGGTTGGGTTTTGGTTGGCAAAAGGTCTGCTGATGGTCTAATTTCATGGTTGGCCCAATGTTGGCCCACCAGACAAAATGACGTTGGACCACCGTCAAAGTGGGTTGGTTAGGTTGGATGTTAGTTGGTAAGTGGTTGGCAAAAGGTCTGCTGATGGTCCATTTTAATGGTTGGCCCAACGTTGGCCCACCAGGCAAAATGACGTTGGTTAGGTTGGATGTTGGTTGGTAAGTGGTTGGCAAAAGGTCTGCTGATGGTCTATTTTAATGGTTGGTCCAACGTTGGCCCACCAGACAAAATGATGTTGGGCCACCGTCAAAGTGGGTTGGTTAGGTTGGATTTTAGTTGGTAAGTGGTAGGCCCAATGTAGGCACACTGGACAACATTTCACATGTGCTGATGTGCCAACTTTTAGGCTAGTGACAATGGGCCCAAAATTTTGAGAGACCCCTACCCATGGTAGAACAAAACCCAACCATGTTTTTCTTCATCTTTAAGGTCTCCCAAATATGAAATGGATTCTTGGACAAAAATATTTTGCTGCAAAGATGGTTAAATTCATAGATATTGTCATGCACCCCATAGCTAAAAAAAGAACAAAAATCGACCCTTGCTGAATGGGACTTAAGACATATAAACTGATACAGAATCTTAATACAAGCTCTGAGACCTTTGAAACTTGGCATGTATGTAGCCAAGAGGTTGCTGTACCTTCTAGAAAAACCTGTGTGTGAATATCTTGAAGTATGCCATGTTTAGAGCCCTAAGAACACATACCTAAAATAGGCGGACATGGAAAAAATTGGACACCTTTGCAGAATGTTTTTGTTTAGTTTGTGTTTGCTTTGGCAGGGAATGTCATAGAAACACATGGTATGGCTTGTTGGAAAGGTGAGGTTGTGCTGAATCCAGCAATACCCAATATGTAAATGTACCATGTACAATCAGGGTGCTACCTTCCTCAATGTATGAGGCGTCCCAAATTAAGGAAAATGATGCATTGATATAAATAGGTCTCCAGTCCAAAGTCCATGGTCAGTGCTGACAAGGCTGTTGACAATTTCATTGGTATAGCAAAGTATGTTACATGAGTTAAGTCCTAGTCTATATTTAGGATCAGCTACATTTCATAATAATACATTTCATATGACAAACTATAAAAATAAAAACAAAACATTAAAATTGAAAGATATTCAGGTAAGGTATAAGAAGGTCATGGGCAAGACAGGCTTAAGTGCACCTCCCATCAAGCCATTAAAAAAATGGTCTGATCAGGTTGGATATAGACTTAAATATTTCTTACCCTTTCTTCAGACATCCCCTAAAGCCCCCCTCTCAGAGTACAGGAATGAGAGAAGAGGGGGAGGGACAAACGTCTATTGGGTTTGATAGACAAATCATATGCTTATGATTTTTTTATATATTGTTTTTCTGGCCTCTTCGTTCCACAGGTGATTTAACAAATTTTAGTGTAGTGTATGTCGACAATAGCCATGTTGTGTATGGTGTAAATTGAGGTAATTTTAAGCAATATAAAAAGTATTCCAGGAAGGCATCACATAACCCACCTTTAGCATAGGCGGGAACTCGAGACATACAGTACCCTAGTGATCCTCAGTAGATACGTCTAGCTATCAGCCATAGGGGACCATTGTATTCAGACATTGCCTGTGTCTATCCAATTATGTGGACAGGGAGTTGGGCTTATCGTTGTTTGAATCGGCTTGATCGTTGCTTGGATTGGTCGTATTTATAGCCATACAAAATGCCTCCTATGGCTCTTGAAAGCTCATGGCCAGACAATACATTTTATGAATAGTCAGGCTTGTCAGGCTACAAGAGGTATTTTGATCTGTCTGTTAATCCTGCCTTATGTTAATTGGAATGATATGAAATTGACCACGCTGAGATGCATAACATAAGACCTCATAGCTCACTGGTAGATCCTGACACCAGGTCAGTCAGCCTGAAGCAGCCAGATTTCAGTCGAGGCCCCAGCCATGCTCTGCCTGCAAACCAGTCTCAGAGAATCTTAAATCCAAGTTACTTTGGTGCCAGTCAGCGACTCAAATTGTCAATGGAAAGCCAGACCAGACCAGACCAGCTTTGGAGCTAGACTGTATACTGCAATATTCAGTCCTTCTGTCTCACCAGGGGTAACCAATTTTGAGCTATGCAGTTGGCAATCAAACCATTCTCCTGGCAGGGATATGACTCCTGTCACATTCCCTAGTAGCCCTGCTTTACTGTTAAGCGACCTTGAGCATCATGAAAGGCACTATATAAAACAAAGTTATTATTATTATTATTATTATTATTATTATTATCATCATCATCATCATCATACAGCACTAGGTTGTCCACAGCCCAAAGCCCAAGCCTATCAGATATTCAGCACTAGGGTTTCTACTGCCCAAAGCCCCGCCTATCAGTTATTCAGCACTAGGGTATCCACTACCCAAATCCCAGCCTATCAGCTGTCCATCACTAGTGTGTCCAAAACCCAAGCCAATGAGCTATGTAGCACTAGAGTGTTCACTGCCCAGAGCCTAAGTCCATAAGCTATCCAGCACTAGGGTGTCCACAGCCCAAAGCTCAAGCCTATCAGTTATCCAACACTAGGGTTTCCACTGCCCAAAGCCAAGGCTATCAGCTATTCAGGACTAGGGTGTCGACTACCCAAAGCCAAGCCTGTCACCTATCCAGCAATAGAGTGTCCGCTGCCCAGAGCACAAGTTAATAAGCTATCCAGCGCTAGGGTGTCCACTGTCCAAAGCCCAAGCCTATCAGCAAGAAAGCACTAGGGTTTCTAATGCCCAAAACCCAAGCCTATCAGCTATCCCCGGCACTAGGGTTTCCATTACCCAAAGGCCAAGCAGCTATCCAGCACACTGCCCAAAACCCAAGCCTATCAGATGGCAGGGACTAGGGTTCCCACTGCCCAAAGGCCAATCAGCTAGCCAGCAGTAGGGTGTCCACTATTCAAAGCCCAGGCCTAGCAGCTATCCAGCACTAAAGTGTCCACTGCCAAAGCCCAAGTCTATCAGCTATGCCCAGCACAAGGCTGTCCACTGCCTAAAGCCCAGGCCTGTCAGTCATCCAGCACTATAGGGTGTCCAATGTCCAAAGGCCAAATCTATCAGCTATCCCCAGCACAAGGGTGCCCACTGCACAAAGCCCAGGCCTATCGGTTATCTAGCACTATAGGGTGTCCACTGCCGAAAGCCCAAGTCTATCAGCTATCCCCAGCACTAGGGTGTCCACTGCCAAAATTCTAACCCAGCACCTCATCTACTTTGGAGACCAATGCTGAGTGGTCAACAGAGGATGAGTGGATGTCTGAAGGTGACATTGAAAAGAGTGGCAGACTGATGACCATGGCAGATGGTATGGTGGATCAAGGGCCAGGAGATGTGGGCCATAAATGTGGAGAAAAGGCCTATGTGATGTACAGTACACAGTGCATACAAAGTAGCCTACTGCATTTTTACAGACATGCAATATTTTATGCACAAATATTAAAATAGTCTAGTAATGGACTGATGTAATTAGGTGGTTTTAAATCCAACTTGCAATGCTTGTTTAAGCTATGTGAATAACAGTTTCTATGGATGGAAACACTATAACTATTTCTATGAATGGATCTGCCCTCTGATGCAAATATAATCTAATTTGCTTAAGTGGTGTTTGATATTTAATGCAAACATGAAATGTGGATGGAAGTTGGATGGAAAACTGCTTATTGCCATACTATAGACCTACCATACTATTCCACACCCCTGCCCCCATACTTGATGACCCCTGTTTTATAATAAAAGGCGTTGTATGACATCATTTATTAACGTATCCTAAATGCAGAGCAGTACTTTACTTTGCTGTAATTTTCTTTGCCAATTTGTGAACATTCTTCTTAGCACTGACCGTGGACATGACTGGAGACTTGATTATGGATTCAGCACAACCCCACCAATGATTGGATATTTCTATCAAACCCAGCTGGCGTTTGTCCCTCCCCCTCCTATGATGTACAGGAACAAATATTTAAATCTACATCCAGTCTTGTCAGTACTTTAGACTTACCCTGGCGGTGCAAATTGATATGATCAACAGGTGCGTCTAGCTATCAGCCATAGGGAACCATTGTATCAGAAGTTGGCAGTGTCTATCCAATCATATGGATAGTGAGTCATTGGGTGGGCTTAGTGTTGTTTGGTCAGATTGGTTGTAGCTAGAGCCATACAAAGAGCCTTCTGGCTTTGGTCATAGCCGGTCATAGCACTTTCCTATTGAATGAGGCATTTTGAAAGATTCTAGGCTCTATCCATCATGGTCAGACTATACATTCTATGTTGTATTCTGGCTTGTTTGGCTATTCTCAGACCAAAATGGTTTGATTGGGAGGTGCGCTTAAGCATGTCCTGCCCACGATCTAATGTCTTTGAATTTCAATTTTTGTCTCCATATTTTGTCATATGAAATGTATTATTATGAAATGTACCTGATCCTAAATATAGACTAGTACTTAACTCATGGAATGTACTTTGCTATACCAATGAAATTGTCAACAGCCTTGTCAGCACTGACCATGGACTTTGGACTGGAGACCTATTTATATCAATGCATCATTTTCCTTAATTTGGGACGCCTCATACATTGTACAATTAAGCCAGAGTCAATCCACCAATATCCCTGTTCTTCAAGGCTCCTACTGTAAGTACTGTCAGTAGGTACACAATAAAAGACAGGCCCAAAAAGATTTAAGACAATGCAACAGACATTATCTGCAGAGTAATTGTAAATCATTTTTCAGTATTTCCCAGACTGGATTGTTATTAGTTAAAAAAATAAATAAATAAAAAGGGAAAGGTAAAAGACTGTTAGTATGTTATTTTACAATTGGGGGAACTTCTGGTGACACACAGACAAACTGAAGGTATACAAGGACACTGTCCTTTGGATGCATGTAGAAAGCACTGCTCAAACTCTTACACTTCCATCAGTGAACTCCTCGTGTGTGGCACACTCAGAAAAAAAATAGTGTTGGGGGGACACCATGCTTAGTAAAGACCATCCACACTGTCCTTTGGATGCATGTAGAAAGCACTGCTCAAACTCTTACACTTCCATCAGTGAACTCCTCGTGTGTGGCACACTCAGAAAAAAAATAGTGTTGGGGGGACACCATGCTTAGTAAAGACCATCCACACTGTCCTTTGGATGCATGTAGAAAGCACTGCTCAAACTCTTACACTTCCATCAGTGAACTCCTCGTGTGTGGCACACTCAGAAAAAAAATAGTGTTGGGGGGACACCATGCTTAGTAAAGACCATCCATACTGAATGGAGAACATTTCCTTTGTAGCTTTGAGATGTTTTCAAAGATTCTGTCAATGTGTTTAACACCAGAGTGTGTCTATCCATTGCTCCATTTAAAACACAAGTACATTCAAACTCACCCCACAAGCAAGGATTTCTGGCGTGGCCTTGGATGTCTGACATTCTGATCTTGATTTGTCCTCTGTATAAGAGAATACAAGATATAGTGCTTTGCTTTCCTCAGGTCATAAAACTGCAACATATGGACATGACATATTCACTTCCCGGACAGATTTTTCTACTCAATGTCAGTGAAGACAAACAAAATAATTTCAATATAGTGACCATGTGTTTTTCCATGCTGCAAAACCTTAGCAGCTAAGACATGTATTCACACATACAAGTTATATTTACTCAAAACTGTAACTGACCACTGGAAAGGTCTGACAAAGGGGGCGTCTCCTCCTGATGCTGGACACCAATGTCTCCATTCACCTCTTCAGCAGAGGAAGTGACACACTGATCTATGACAGACTGCACCTAAAAAAGATAAACAACAACACACAGAGATGAAGTTTGCCATCAACTGGTACAGATGTGATATGATCTAAGATACAACATTTACACAATGTATTTCAGCAGTAAGCCACAGGACACTGCACCATAAAGATGCATGTAGATGCCACAATTAAGAATGCGTATTTAAAGGGGAACAATTCGCCTTTAGCTAAGACACACCCTAGAACGTAGATTGGCCAATCACAGCGCAGCCAATAATGAGCTGCGACAGAGGTCCGACACGTTTTGACAGCGCTCCATTGACTTCAACAGAGGCGTCTCATATTTTAGGTCTCGGTAGGTTAGTTTCATAAAAATATGGTTAAACGTTGTGCCTGGGGTACTTGTAACTCAGATACGCGTTACCCAGAGAGGTTGGAGGGGGTGTCCGTTTTTTGAAAACAAAGTTTTCAGCAGTAATTTGTCAGCCAACGTGATAGTTACGGCAAGAGACTTTGGCACCTCTTGGCTTATGCCATTGTTGGGGTAAGCTTGTGGAGGACTGGACTGGCACAGTGTTTATATTTTGTGCCTTACAGAGATCCAGCATATGGATAAGCCCAACGATGTGCGCGCAAAACCCTGTGGAGCTAACCAAAACATCACCTTGTCAAGTAGGCTACAGCTAGCTAACGTTAACGTGACCTATTTAGCATAACGTTACCGGTATTGTTGATAAGCTCGCAATAAACACAACGTTATACGTGTGTGGTCTGTTTGCTTGATTGTTAAAGTGACTAGAGACCTACCCAGCTGTACATGAACAGTGTTGTTCCTTGATGTTGTTAGTCCCAGCCTCTGTCTCGATTAGCAGGATATTAGTGGGGCTGTTTAGCTCTTATAATCATAACAATTGTGCACAAAATGAAAGAAGCATGAAAATTTCAGGGTTTGTTCTTGATGACATAAGCTTTGATTTAAGATGTGGAGGCCTTCTCAGTTTGACCCCTGGGGTCAGCTAGAGGTCATTGACCTCCATGATGGCACATTTCTATGCATCAAATTAGAAAAGGCTGTATTTTGACATCTAAATGTGATGTAAGTATAAAATAAATATGTTTTTCCATGTTACTGGGCATGAACAAATCATATAATGCTGATATTCCTCTTAGGGGTAACTTCAGGGGTCAGGTAGGCCTAGAGGTCATTGACCTTTGAAATTTTTATGCATGAACTTCTAGAGGCGTGTATCATAGGATCTAAATGTGATAGAAATGTAAACTAAATGTGTATTTCCATGTTTCTGGCCATGATAAACAAATTTCTAATACTGATGTTACTCTTACAGGACATCTCTGGGGTTATCTAGAGGTCACTGACCTGTAGCATAAAGCATTTCTATGCATGAAATTAGAAACGGGTGTATCTTCGGTTCTAAATGTGATAGAAATGTAAACTAAATGTGTATTTTCATGTTTCTGGCCATGATAAACTAATTTCTAATACTGATATTACTCTCACAGGTCATCTCTGGGGTCATCTAGAGGTCACCGGCATAAAGCATTTCTATGCATAAAATTAGAAATGGGTGCATCTTCGGTTCTAAATGTGATAGAAATGTAAACTAAATGTATATTTTCATGTTTCTGGCCATGATAAACTAATTTCTAATACTGATATTACTCTCACAGGCCATCTTTGGGATCAGCTAGAGGTCACTGACATGATATCACATTTCTATGCACAAAATTAGAAAAGACTGTATCTTAACATCTAAATGGGATGTAAATATAAAATAAACTTGATTTTCCATGTGCCTGGACATGAACAAATCACATTGAATACTGATATTCCTCTTAAGTTTAACTTCAGGGGTCAGGTAGAGGTCATTGACCTTTGAAATTTGAAGTTTCTATGGCCTAAATGAAATTCTAAATGAGTCTAAATGACCTAAATGCAGTGTTGGGCAAGTTACTTTGAAAAAGTAATTAGTTATAGTTACTAGTTACTCCTCTGAAAAAGTAACTCCGTTAGTAACTCCGTTACTGCATTGCAAAAGTAATTAGTTACTAGGGAAAGTAACTAAAGTAACTATTGGATATTTTTTTAATGTTCAATTAGGCTACCAGAATGTAAAGTATTTGACCCGTTCCCTCACTTTAAATTCTAGCATATTTTCAATATTTTATATTAACAGCATACTTGCATATGAATATCAATGGGGAGAATGCCTAATAATGAAGCTGGTGTGACAGTTATTTTCTTAATTTTTCATATGGCATTGTTCATATAGCCTAGGCTACATTGTTTTCACCTGCAAAGAGAGGATGAGAAATGGTCACCTACAGCACATTGTTATCTGGGCTGGCCATGTAGCCTATAGCCTACTGCTGAGGGACAAGTTTGGCATATGACAGCCTGCACTTTAGAAATTTGTATTTGTTGAAGTTGCAATTTGATTTCAATATCACCTTTGGAATAGTAGGCCTGCTCCTTGTAAACTCTGCCTAAATGGCACTGGATCGCTTTTATAATATGCAGTTTGTTTCAGTCAAGCGTGACAGGCTGTCGCCCACCTACGGATGCAGACTTGTAGGCCTAAGCTATTATATTTTTAAATTTTGATTAGGCTAAGTCAGAGCCTGTTTTCTCACGGACCGCATTTCACAGCCACTAGTGAGTAGCAGCATTGGAAAGCCCTGATCTTGCAGTTTCGTTTGATGTGCGCAATACCTCTGTTTGATTCGAAAAGTTGGCGAATAATGTTTACAGAAAAGAATACATAACAGACACGTTTTTGTCGGCTTGTGCCCGCTGCATAAGGTTGGTAGACTAATTGTAGTAACGCAAAGTATCATTGACGGTAACGGTAACGGCGTTGTAACGATGGGAAGAGTAATTAATTAGATTAGTCGTTACCGAAAAAAATAACGTCGTTAGTAACGCCGTTTATTTATAACGCCGTTATTCCCAACACTGCCTAAATGTGATAGAAATTTGAAGTTAATTTGTATTTCCTTGTTTCTGGCCATGAGAAACACATTTTTGATACTGATATTACTCTTACTGGTCATCCCTGGGGTCAGCTAGAGGTCACTGACCTCCCGTATAATGCATTCCTATACATGAAATTAGAAACGGGTATACCTTAGGTTCTAAATGCGATAGAAATGTCAACTAAATTTGTATTTCTATCATAGAATTTCTGTTGTTTCGCCATTCACAACAAGTGCATGCTTAGATGTGATTGAGGCAAGGAAGCATCTTTTCACCAAAAGGTCAAGATCACTGGAAAACATCCCCCAATACACATGATGCTTTGAGGCAACACCTAAAAAGAGCAATGTATCAGGCTAATATATTATGGAACCTTGTTTTGGTTTCTCAACCATGTTTGCCCAGTCCATCAAACTGGGGGTGGATTGACACTGATGCTGGACAACAGCCTTTTTGAAGCCTCCCTGAAGCTTCACAGGCTTGCTATGAACTTGTGCACTGTGGTTGCAGTCAGAGAGAGTTGTACTGGGCACTGTAAATGTAAAAAGGCTGGCTTAAAGTGCACAGCACTGTGCACATGCTCTTGTGACTTCAGTGTTCTGTAGTGTTCTGTAGTTACAATTTGTAGGCCAACACGGCAATCCACAAAGGTCAGGGCCCTTAGAATAAATGTAGATACTAGTGATTTTAAAATGTTCTTTATGGAACCTGTTCAACACTGCATTTAGAATTTTGATTATAGTTCAAGCTTTTGATTAGTTAAAGTTTGTAATTTCTGATAAGTTGAAGCATATTTTTTGTCATGTTCATGTTCATATGGAATTGATTCTTACAATCCAAAACACATGAGATTTTTATACAGATTTGTCAAAATGTGGGATGTTTCCCAACCTTGCCTATTGTCCATGATGTTGACCTCTTAGAATGATATTAGTATCAAAAATGGGTTTCTCATGTACAGAATCATAGAAACACAAATTCAGTTTACATTTCTATCACATTTAGAACCTAAGGTATACCCATTTTTAATTTCATGCCTAGAAATGCATTATATTGGAGGTCAGTGACCTCTAACTAATCCCAGAGATGACCTGTAAGAGTAATATCAGACCCCTGAAGTTATACCTAAGAGGAATAACAATATTGTATGTGATTTTTTTCATGTCCAGGCACATGGAAAAATACATTCATCTTGCCTTTACATCACATTTAGATATAGCCTTTGCTAATTTCATGCATAGAAATGTGATATCATGGAGGTCAGTGACCTCTAGCTGACCCCAGAGGTGACCTATTAAAATGATATCAGTATTAGAAATTAGTTTATCATGGCCAGAAACATGGAAATACACATTTAGTATACATTTCTATCTCATTTAGAACCGAAGATACAACCATTTCTAATTTCATGCATAGAGATGCTTTATGCTAAAGGTCAGTGACCTCTAGCTGACCCCAGAGATGACTTGTAAGAGTAACATCAGTATTAGAAATGAGTTTAGCATGGCCAGAAACATGGAAATACACATTTAGTTTACATTTCTATCACATTTAGAACCGAAGATACACCCGTTTCTAATTTCATGCATAGAAATGCATTATGCTGAATGTCAGTGACCTCTGGCTGACCCCAGAGATGACCTGTTAGAGTAATATTAGTATTAGAAATTAGTTTATCATGGCCAGAAACATGGAAATACATATTTAGTTTACATTTCTATCACATTTAAATCCAAAGATACACGCCTCTAGAAGTTCATGCATAGAAACTTCAAATTTCAAAAGGTCAATGGCCTCTACCTGACCCCTGAAGTTACCCCTAAGAGGAATATCAGTATTATATGATTTGTTCATGCCCAGTAACATGGAAAAACACATTTATTTTATATTTACATCACATTTAGATGTCAAAACACAGCCTTTTCTAATTGTATGCATAGAAATGTGCCATCATGAAGGTCAATGACCTCTAGCTGACCCCAGAGGTCAAACTGAGAATGCCTCCAAGTCTCAAATTAAAGCTTATGCCTTCAAGAACAAACCCTGAAAGTTTCATGCTTTTTTCATTTTGTGCACAATTCTTCTGAAAATAAGAGCTTAACAGCCCCACTATCTGCAGAGTAATTGTAAATCATTTTTCAGTATTTCCCCAGACTGGATTGTTATTAGTGAAAAAAATAAATAAATAAAAAGGGAAAGGTACAAGACTGTTAGTATGTTATTTTACAATTGGGGGAACTTCTGGTGACACACAGACAAACTGAAGGTATACAAGGACACTGTCCTTTGGATGCATGTAGAAAGCACTGCTCAAACTCTTACACTTCCATCAGTGAACTCCTCGTGTGTGGCACACTCAGAAAAAAAATAGTGTTGGGGGGACACCATGCTTAGTAAAGACCATCCACACTGTCCTTTGGATGCATGTAGAAAGCACTGCTCAAACTCTTACACTTCCATCAGTGAACTCCTCGTGTGTGGCACACTCAGAAAAAAAATAGTGTTGGGGGGACACCATGCTTAGTAAAGACCATCCACACTGTCCTTTGGATGCATGTAGAAAGCACTGCTCAAACTCTTACACTTCCATCAGTGAACTCCTCGTGTGTGGCACACTCAGAAAAAAAATAGTGTTGGGGGGACACCATGCTTAGTAAAGACCATCCATACTGAATGGAGAACATTTCCTTTGTAGCTTTGAGATGTTTTCAAAGATTCTGTCAATGTGTTTAACACCAGAGTGTGTCTATCCATTGCTCCATTTAAAACACAAGTACATTCAAACTCACCCCACAAGCAAGGATTTCTGGCGTGGCCTTGGATGTCTGACATTCTGATCTTGATTTGTCCTCTGTATAAGAGAATACAAGATATAGTGCTTTGCTTTCCTCAGGTCATAAAACTGCAACATATGGACATGACATATTCACTTCCCGTGACAGATTTTTCTACTCAATGTCAGTGAAGACAAACAAAATAATTTCAATATAGTGACCATGTGTTTTTCCATGCTGCAAAACCTTAGCAGCTAAGACATGTATTCACACATACAAGTTATATTTACTCAAAACTGTAACTGACCACTGGAAAGGTCTGACAAAGGGGGCGTCTCCTCCTGATGCTGGACACCAATGTCTCCATTCACCTCTTCAGCAGAGGAAGTGACACACTGATCTATGACAGACTGCACCTAAAAAAGATAAACAACAACACACAGAGATGAAGTTTGCCATCAACTGGTACAGATGTGATATGATCTAAGATACAACATTTACACAATGTATTTCAGCAGTAAGCCACAGGACACTGCACCATAAAGATGCATGTAGATGCCACAATTAAGAATGCGTATTTAAAGGGGTACAATTAAGCCAGAGTCAATCCACCAATATCCCTGTTCTTCAAGGCTCCTACTGTAAGTACTGTCAGTAGGTACACAATAAAAGACAGGCCCAAAAAGATTTAAGACAATGCAACAGACATTATCTGCAGAGTAATTGTAAATCATTTTTCAGTATTTCCCAGACTGGATTGTTATTAGTTAAAAAAATAAATAAATAAAAAGGGAAAGGTAAAAGACTGTTAGTATGTTATTTTACAATTGGGGGAACTTCTGGTGACACACAGACAAACTGAAGGTATACAAGGACACTGTCCTTTGGATGCATGTAGAAAGCACTGCTCAAACTCTTACACTTCCATCAGTGAACTCCTCGTGTGTGGCACACTCAGAAAAAAAATAGTGTTGGGGGGACACCATGCTTAGTAAAGACCATCCACACTGTCCTTTGGATGCATGTAGAAAGCACTGCTCAAACTCTTACACTTCCATCAGTGAACTCCTCGTGTGTGGCACACTCAGAAAAAAAATAGTGTTGGGGGGACACCATGCTTAGTAAAGACCATCCACACTGTCCTTTGGATGCATGTAGAAAGCACTGCTCAAACTCTTACACTTCCATCAGTGAACTCCTCGTGTGTGGCACACTCAGAAAAAAAATAGTGTTGGGGGGACACCATGCTTAGTAAAGACCATCCATACTGAATGGAGAACATTTCCTTTGTAGCTTTGAGATGTTTTCAAAGATTCTGTCAATGTGTTTAACACCAGAGTGTGTCTATCCATTGCTCCATTTAAAACACAAGTACATTCAAACTCACCCCACAAGCAAGGATTTCTGGCGTGGCCTTGGATGTCTGACATTCTGATCTTGATTTGTCCTCTGTATAAGAGAATACAAGATATAGTGCTTTGCTTTCCTCAGGTCATAAAACTGCAACATATGGACATGACATATTCACTTCCCGTGACAGATTTTTCTACTCAATGTCAGTGAAGACAAACAAAATAATTTCAATATAGTGACCATGTGTTTTTCCATGCTGCAAAACCTTAGCAGCTAAGACATGTATTCACACATACAAGTTATATTTACTCAAAACTGTAACTGACCACTGGAAAGGTCTGACAAAGGGGGCGTCTCCTCCTGATGCTGGACACCAATGTCTCCATTCACCTCTTCAGCAGAGGAAGTGACACACTGATCTATGACAGACTGCACCTAAAAAAGATAAACAACAACACACAGAGATGAAGTTTGCCATCAACTGGTACAGATGTGATATGATCTAAGATACAACATTTACACAATGTATTTCAGCAGTAAGCCACAGGACACTGCACCATAAAGATGCATGTAGATGCCACAATTAAGAATGCGTATTTAAAGGGGTACAATTAAGCCAGAGTCAATCCACCAATATCCCTGTTCTTCAAGGCTCCTACTGTAAGTACTGTCAGTAGGTACACAATAAAAGACAGGCCCAAAAAGATTTAAGACAATGCAACAGACATTATCTGCAGAGTAATTGTAAATCATTTTTCAGTATTTCCCAGACTGGATTGTTATTAGTTAAAAAAATAAATAAATAAAAAGGGAAAGGTACAAGACTGTTAGTATGTTATTTTACAAGTGGGGGAACTTCTGGTGACACACAGACAAACTGAAGGTATACAAGGACACTGTCTTTTGGATGCATGTAGAAAGCACTGCTCAAACTCTTACACTTCCATCAGTGAACTCCTCGTGTGTGGCACACTCAGAAAAAAAATAGTGTTGGGGGGACACCATGCTTAGTAAAGACCATCCATACTGAATGGAGAACATTTCCTCTGTAGCTTTGAGATGTTTTCAAAGATTCTGTCAATGTGTTTAACACCAGAGTGTGTCTATCCATTGCTCCATTTAAAACACAAGTACATCAAACTTACCTCACAGGCAGGGATGTCTGACTTGGATGAATGACATTCTGATTTGTCCTCTGTACAAGAGAATACAAGAAGATAAAGTGCTTTGCTTTCCTCAGGTCATACAAACGCATGGACATAACATGCTCAACTCACATCCGTCACACAAAAAATTCTACGCTGCATGTCAATGGAATTATCTTAGGCCCGCCATACAACATGGAATATGAGAAAATATTTTCACCATCACAAACTGGGCCAGTCTCATTTGTTTGCATTACTTAACGTTTTTTAAAAAACCTTTGATTCAGGTCTGTTTTGAATTAGACAACAGACGTATGTAGTCAAGCATGGAGGTGCATCACACAGGGTTGGAGGCTCCCATCATTTACCAAGTGCATGCAAGGTGACACAAAGAAATATATGGCCTATTCACCACTGTTTTCTACCACAAGTCACCACAATCCTTGATGCTCTGTCACAAGTTGCTGCAATCCCCACCCCTCCCTTTTGGGATAACAGTCTCAGAACATTCTGTGGGAAACTGCATTTAATTTAATAAAACAAACACTGACCTTCAGTAAGGACTGTGGATGACATTTTGGCAGCAGCGCTTGTAACAGAAGGCTGAATCTACAAAGAATGAAAAATACAGATAGACTCGCTGACATACAAGTGTAGATTAACAAATATTGACAAACTGACTGAAAACAAGACTGAATACAACCAAGCAGTAACTTACTTCTTGGTTGTTGGCACTAACAAGCTAAAATCATCTATGAAGAATCATGAAAATTGATGCCCCAAAATTGCAGACCCTGACCCTAATCCTACATTTCACGGTTATCAAGATGTCAAAATATATTTTTTAGTGCGGTCAATCAATTAAAATATTTAATCGCAATTAATCTTATAAATGTCATAATTAACTTGTGATAAATCGCAAATTAATCAGTTTTATATATTCTAAATGCCCCTTAAATTATCATTTTAATACTCTTATCAACATGGAAAAGTGTATAGGCTTGCTTTGCAAATGTGTTTCTTTTTTAATTGCAAACCACAACAACATGTAATGTTATAGCCATTTACGTATGAAGCAAAATCAATAAACAGATGACAAAAATAGATAGGATGACAAAACCAGCTCCCTCAACAACCTTGAAAACAGGATGATACAAAATAAAATTAGGCTACACATTACGCACCATTGTAAATTAGGACTTAGCCTACAGTGCAGAAACCATGGTTCACTTTCTCCATACTACTTTTTGTTTTGATGACACATGCAGCGGTGCAACACTAGTGGCTGCCTTTGCCATATTCAAACCTATATCTACAATATCACTCTTGATCCATACGCAACTTCAGCACACCCACAGCTATTGACTATAGGACTGTACAGTGTACTTTATCGCCTTAAAGGCTCTAATGAAATTTGGCACCTTGAACTTAATGAAAGAGAGTGAACGTGGCATTCAGACACCATAATGAATGCATTCACAGTATTGTTTATCAGCTTATCAATTATGAACGAGTCCGTGAACCTTCATTCAATGAACGCGATCTGGTGCAACACTGCTGCTCTTCTATTTATTCACCAGAGGCTTATCAACCCAACAGGGAAACTCGCTTTCTTTCTAAAAAATCTGTGCTTATTGTTTTGCTTCCAGTTAACAGCCAGACAACTACAAGTTCACCAAGTCTCAATGAGCATTTATATCGCATTAAAAAATAACGCTGTAAAAATTGTTTTGCGCTAACAAATAAACGCAATATTTTGACAGCACTAATATTTTTACTAATATTTTTTAAACCTTACCAATACCAATTCGTAGGAAACATCTTTACAGTGACATACCTCTTTACGCCAGGGCCAGTCTTTGCCACCATAGTCATAGGTGACTTCTCTTCCAGGTGTAATTTTCTTCACCGCAAATAGGCAGAGATGGGGCCTCCCATCTGTCGTGATGAGTTTCATTTTACAGTTTGGAGCCTTGTGGTCATCGTTGACCAGTCTGCCAAATGACCCATCTTCAAGTGCTGCATCAATACTGGAGATTTACAAGCATTATGCACCAAACAGATGATTACACTGAGACACTTTATAACTGTACTATTCTGAGTTTGTAAACAGCTATACTGTTGGCAATTCAAACATCCAATACATTTATAACTATAGTTGTTTGATGCACAGTTACAGGAATATAGGCTACAATGGAAAACTGCCAGCGTTTTGCTTTTAAGTGCAACAAGAAATTTCCAGTTCAGACATCCTTTTCACTATTAAAATGTAAAAAACATGTAAAGAAACATTTAGGTCATTCTACACCTACCACCATGTTTTTTGATTCCACATGAAGTCAAACATATAGACTGAAGACGTGTTGTCATAACGTTCACGTCTCTGGTCAGCTTCAGCTGCGTTAATCAGCTCCCCTCTGTACTCTACCACAAAGTCTCCTTGCTCGAAAAGGCCTGAAGTGAAGATGCCACGACCTACAGACAGTAGCAGATTGTCCACTGAATACAACTGATTCAGCCCAGCAATGATCAAAAATAATCTGCAAATTAAGTGTAATTGACCTTTGGCTCAGCGCTACTTAGCCCCATCCATCAAACACAAACAAACCAATAGCATTTAACTAACTGTCGCCAGAATAACAGACTCAGACATTTTCAGCATCTAGCTCCATAGACTGCCATTGGAACTTGGGTAACTTTTGATCTTTTCTAGGCTTTTTTAATGATTTCAGAAAAAATGACTTAACGATGTTCCTGAGGCACATCCAACAGTGATAACTGGCATCGTGAGAGTCTAAATAATAATTTTCCATCCCTTTTTTTCAAATCCAAACAAAACTTGGTCCGAAGCCTGTATACATAATACATCAAACCAACGATGTGAGCACAGCTACCTGGTTCACAAATGAAAAATGAGAAAACATTCATGAGTTATCTGGCATACTTTTATTCTATTGGAATTCTCTGATACACCAAAGATTTATAGCCAGATTTCACCAACTACAGCTGCACTAACTAGGCTAGCATAAGAAACTTCTAGGCCAGTTCACAAATGACTAGCAGCTACATGACAGGGCTTTTCTAGTGTGACACAGCAAAGTTGATGGATGGTAAACAAATGTAAAACTACTTGCAGTACACGAACAATGTTGATTTTCAATGCTACATCTTTCATCACAGCTAATTGATGCCAAATGAAGTTTCTCCCTTTTGCTTTGTGATCAATATACACGTGCCTCTAATTTTAGTGTTTTTACACGCGATCCAAATTTGAAATTCTGCACATAGCCCTGCATCGCATAAGTGCATAAAAATCCTTGAAGATATTAAATGAGTGACTCCAAAACTGGTCAATAGCCTCTTGCGACAGCATATCGATTGCGAAAGCTGCCATTGTAAACCATTCATGTCATGTAGTTAGCTGTGACGGCGTGTCCGAGCAGCAACGGTAACATTGGGAGGGCGGGGCTTGGCGGAACTGAGCCAAAGGTCAATTATTCCTATAAATTGCTACTATACAAATTCTATAATTCTTTAAATTCAGCATGCACCACACCCCAACTGTAGCATACAACAGACCCAAACCCAACTAAAATCAACCTAAATTTATTGAACTCTGTTTATTATTCATTTATATATTTTGCATTCCGCATAGTCACAGACTTAAAACCACTATATCACAATATCAATACAAGATCCAGTGAAGTAACCCCGAAGTCTATAGTTTGTCAAAGTCACTTACCTTTAATTTGATTAACATATTTTATTTCTAGTTTTGATTCCTTGTCTCTGCCTTCAAGGATGTGTTGGATGGCATCCTGTAGTGGAGTAATTCTCCGTGGCATGACTACATTTTTAAGGAAATTAAGAACAAGAAAGTCTTAATGAACACTTCTTCACTACTTTTCATCTTACTAGTACAATGGTTTTGACTGAAATATATTATATTATGCCACTATTGCATTCAATGATTTCATATTACATTTCCCTGCTGTTGTCACGATTTACCTCCTCTTCTATCTCATGCTCAGATACTGATTGACAACTGCATAAGCCATGTTGTGCAGCTAAGCAACGCATATAAATCAAATTCTGGCATTACAAAGCAGGTGGCTGCCCTGACTCTGATCAGGTAGCCTTAAGAAGCAGTGTTAAGCTAGCGAAAATAGAACGTTCAAACCGGATATGGGAATGTATTAGCAAATGCGGCTAAAAGTAGAAACAAACAAAAGACGTCAGTGGCTACAGTATGTCGAAAATCTAGAACGATAGGGCAAAACCAAAGTCCTTCTAAGCTAAGCACTATCTTCCCACAAAGATCTTAGCACAGTGGTCTCCAACCCTGCTCCTGGAGAGCTACTGCCCTGCATGTTTTCGGTATCTCCCTACTCTAACACACCTGATTCTAATTGTTAGCTTGTTATCAAGCAGCAGAGACTTGTCAGTGAGTTTGATCAGTTAGGCGAATTATTAGAATCAGGTGTGTTAGAGTAGGGAGATTCCTAAAATAGGCAGGACAATAGCTCTCCATGAGTAGGGTTGGAGACCACGGTCTTAGGACAGCTGTCTTTTAGAAGAAAAAAATCTTAATACACTGCCGCATTAAACAACTGATTATCATCCACCATTATCCATGTGTGTGTTCAAAAGAATGTATGTCAATAGCGCACTTGCCAAGTTTTAAAGCTACTTCAGCTTTCCAGATAGGCATCTCCTCCCTTGCCACTTAAGTTGAAAGATATTCGAACAATTCAGACTTAAAGCATCATTAACACGTTGAGAACTAAGTTACCCCCGACATTTTCCTGCGCCGTTTTTGGTTTGTGCTTTAAGTCAGTAGCTCGTTCTACCCAGCTAATGCTAAACTTTATGTTTAGATTCAGCTTGCTAGCGGACTTCACATTAGCAAAATTAATTTTGAGTAGCAAGACAAAAGACGCAGCTGGCTATGTCAAATATCTAGCCGTGTGGAGGATGAAGTCTAAACAAAAGACGTATTTTAGCTGTTTGACAATGCACTCATAAAGCGCTGCTACTTGATAAAAATCTTAGTCTATCCAACGTGACCACGCGCTATTCAGCATGCACTGGTTCAGGCTAGCACAGCTACCTAGCCAAGTAGCCTACCTGTGGGTGAACTTGACCAAAACCAACGAACGGGAGAAGCACTAAAAATAAAAACGTTTCTTTGAACATGGAATGTAGTCCGTGTAAATTCACTGTATCACACATTACCACTGTCTTTGAGCTTTGTATTAGATGGATTAGCTACCTAGATTGCTTGTATCACCCCAGCATATTCAAATTTTTAGGTCATTCATTTGTAACATTAAACATATAATTTAACCGAGGTTCATGTCCTAGCACTGTATGATAACTAACCAATTTGTCATTCAAATGTAATTAAACATTACCTTTGCTTATGATTCTCTCGTTGTCCACATAGACAGTAAAAGGTTGTCCACCATGCCTTTTCCAAAGTACTCCGGAACTTTCAGCCTCGGGCGTCACATGCTTCCATCCAGCCAATCAAAATGCAGCAAAACATTAATTTCGCGGTTTGTGTATAATTTCCCGCGTTGTGTATAATTTCCCGCGCCTGTGTATGGGATCATGCAGGGACACCAAAAATCGATAGGGGGCAGTGTCGGACACACAGATTTACACAACATGTCAGATTTTTGGTATATCAAGCCTTTTGAGAAAAACACATTTTGGGTACTATTAGATGCTGAAAAAACGTTTTATAATGTTGATTTTTATGAGGACAGGCAAATGTCCTTCTATACCGGAGCGTCCTCATAGCTCTTTGAAATGTCTTGAAATTTGTCCCTCTATCCCGTGAAACCAACACACACACACACACACACACACACACACACACACACACACACACACACACACACACACACACACACACACACACACACACACACAAATTCACCTAGCAATCCTCGAGAGAGAAGCAATGGAAAGTCTCTTTTTCATCAGCCTCTTTTCTGCCTGTTCTCTGTCACATACTGCAAGTACACACACACACACACACACACACACACACACACACACACACACACACACACACACACACACACACACACACACACACACACACACACACTGTACTGTAGGAGACATTGAAATTCCCAAGGAGAAAGAATGGGATTAGCAAAGACTTGCTAAAATTCCACATGGCTAAATACATGCATACTAAAACTTTGCACTTACAGTACACATCAGTACTCACACACACACACCCACACACACACACACACACACACACACACACACACACACACAGACACACACACACACACACAGTTATACTCTGTATATATTAATTTATACACACCTAGTAATATTCATGTACAGACACAGACAGACACAATTCATGTACACAAATAACACAGACAGACACACGACGTACAGATGTAATTAATTATGGACGCAGTGTACTAGGGAGGACAACATAGAATTGGATCAATACAAGACTAATCTGCTCTTAAAGGAGGATGTGTGTGTGTGTGTGCGTGTGTGTGTGTGTGTGTGTGTGTGTGTGTGTACTGGAGGACGTGAGATCCATCATTAAAACATAGATTAATGGGCACTCACTTCAAGATGACCTACTCAGCCTGGACGGGACAACAGCACAAGCTAGTAAACACACACACACACACACACACACACACACACACACACACACACACACACACATACACACTTATCAGAACCTGGAGGCGTGCACATACCCTGGGAACAATTCACCTGTATACACAAAGTTTTTTTCTCTCTCTCTCTCTCTCTCTCTCTCTCTCTCTCTCTCTGTCTCTCTCTCTCACACTCTCTCTCTCTCTCACACACACACACACACACACACACAAACACACACGCACACAAGCACGCACGCACGCACACACACACACACACACACACACACACACACACACACACACATTGGGTCTGCTGTAAATATATCAGGCAGTGTGCTGAGCTCTACTGTAGGCGTTTAATATTCAGCACCATAAATATACCCAATTTCACTACACCACTGCCATTATCGGTGCCGTGTGTGTGTGTGTGTGTGTGTGTGTGTGTGTGTGTGTGTGCGTATATGTAAATATACCTAATTTCCCCACACCAATGACATTATTATGAGTACTGCATGAGTGGTTGAGTGTGTGTGTGTGTGTGTGTGTGTGTGTGTGTGTGTGTGTGTGTGTGTGTGTGTGTGTGTGTGAGAGAGAGAGAGAGAGAGAGAGAGAGAGAGAGAGAGAGAGAGAGAGAGAGTGTGTGTGTGTGTGTGTGTGTGTGTGTGTGTGTGTGTGAGAGAGAGAGAGAGAGAGAGAGAGAGAGAGAG
>JAODXP020005411.1:45000-47340 GCA_027497455.2 Sardinella longiceps | reverse complement strand
ATGAATGAATGAATGAATGAATGAATGGATGAATGAATGAATGAATGAATGAATGAATGGATGAATGAATGAATGAATGAATGAATGAATGAATGGATGGATGGATGGATGGATTAGAGCTGGTTGTGTCAGAGGGAAGGATGGAACAGCATGACCAGCTGTTTTCTCAAGCAATACTGTGTACTGTGTACTGTGTACTGTATACTGCGTACTATATACTGTGTCCACCATCAAATATCACCAAGATCGTCATGAGAGGGTGGAAGAGTTTATATCAGGAGCTACTAATATTAGAGAGAATGGAAGCCCAGTTTAAATCAAGTAAAACCCACAACCAGAATACATCAGGTGTTATTTTTCCTAGTTTTCTGGTAAGAATAGAATAGAATAGAAATCTTTATTGTCCATTTGCATGGAAATTTGTCTTTGGCCTCACAACATGAAACATGAAAGGGAAGTCTGCTAACCACTGCAGGGGGGCATTGAGTAGGATACGGTGTGGCGGAGGTGGATAGGATACAGCGGTGCGTAGCTCGGTGGGTAGCGGGGGGCGGTGAGGGAACTGGCGGACTGGAAGGCCTGTCGCCTCGGGGCGATGAAAGATTCCTATTCTCCGCTCCACGCTCCGTCTTTCGGAAATTCTTTGGCAGCAACAAGGTCGCCTGGGCTTGGCCACAAAGCAATACCTGGAACTCACGAGGATGCATGAGAGGCCTCTCTCTCTCTCTCTCTCTCTCTCTCTCTCTCTCTCTCTCTATCTCTCTCTCTCTGTCTCTCTCCCCCTCTCTCTCTTGGGAGGACAAGCCGGGAGGGGGCCGTCATTGTGGAGACCGGCGATAAAACAAACTGTTGCCCCGCTCTACAACGCTCCAGGCCCGTGAGCTACTCTTCACTGATCCCGAGCTGGAGCACCACCCGCTGGGCTTCTTGCTCGGACAAAGCGCCAAGAAGCGCCAGGAAGCAAAAGCCTCTTCTGAGTTTTTTTGATGTCATGTTTAGCCAGGCTGTGAACCTGTGAATTTTCATGGTCTTTTTTTCACCCCTCTCTCACTCACTCACGCTGTCCCTGAGGACATTGTGTAAAACATTATGTAAGAATTTTGCAAAGACTGAGATACTCGACAGCAAAAAAGAGAGGAACCTAATAAAAACGTTTAAAGACTTTTTTTGCCACACAAAGAGTTGGTCAGTGGAGTGATGTATAAGGGCCATTAACGGAACTTAATAAAGTTTGCGCCCGTAGCCCAGCCGAGGGAGACAGCGACGTGTCCTTGGAGACCACATTTAGACTCGCGCCCTCACCGAAATTCCCACGCCCTCACCCAGTAAGAGGCTCCCCGGTTCCCGGTCCCGGTTGGCTCCTCATAGCCTAGTGTCTGCTCTCGTAACTCTACCATATTTCTCCAGGAAATGAAGAATGCGTGAACTGAACACATCTGCCGTTCTCCGACACATGTTAAATGTTGCAGCTGGGTTAGACGTGGTGTCTAGGGACCTCCGGGAGTCTACGATTTAGGCTGTAGATAGGCTTAGGTTGAATGAATTGTTTGGATGAATGGTTAGGCTGCTCTTTAAAATGGTAAAACAGTTTTTTTAAATATATTTTTTATTTATTTATTTATTTTAAAAGCCATTCTAGGGACGGGCATTGGAAATTAGCCAATGGCTATAAATGTTATGATGCTTTTCTGCTATGATGTGTAGCCTATCTGTCCCTATCAAATAAATCATAACTAACTAACTAACTAACTAACTAACTAACTAACTAATTACATGCCATTCATGAACGAGAGACTATTCTGCTGTGTGAATTAGACATTTAGCCTATAAGATCCTGAATGACATGAGGCCTAATTTCTAATTTCAACGTCAACTTCAGATCACGGTTTATCCAAAGCGTGCCCCAGATGAAAGCACTGGTTTATAAAAGATCTGGAATCGCTGTCATACTGATTTTATTTCTACCCCGTTGACAAGTAGGCCATATGGAGCTTCTTAGAGGAACTCTGACTGGAGATAATGAAGTGATTGTTTAAGCCCAATATTATCAAAGGAAACATCAAACTGACAGTAGGCAGTGGGGTTGGGATCTCCATAAGGATGAATACATTCACCACCTACACACACATGCACTGCCTGTCACAAATACCTCCAGCTCGTACCAAAGTAGCTATTCTCACCTATATAATTTTCCATTATGTACAACTCGCCATCTCTCTCTCTCTCTCTCTCTCTCTCTCTCTCTCTCTCTCTCTCACACACACACACACACACACACACACACACACACACACACACACACTCTCTCTCTCTCTCTCTCTCTCTGAAAACAACGCTTAT
>JAODXP020005411.1:30000-32500 GCA_027497455.2 Sardinella longiceps | reverse complement strand
CCTCCTAAAATTCATGCACTTCCCCAACAAGTATGCTGTGCTCATAGTGCACTCTGTCGAAGTGCACTTGTGAAGTGCGTGGATTGGGGCACACTCTATTTTTGTGTCGAAGGGGTATTTTTTACATTGACCTTTAACTTCAAAGTCAGAGCTGTGCTTTCACAGTTCATTCAACTTAGCAACACTTGCCAATTAAATATAGGCTACTGCTGGAAGCAATGCAAGGCCTAAATTAGCTCAATGAATAATCATATGTGCAATGTCTACAGTAGATTGTCGTTTGTATGTGTGTGTATAAGTGTGTGTGTGTGTGTGTGTTAACAGGCAAGATAGTGCAAAACGTATGCACATACTACTGTATGTGAATTTGATCATGAAATGTGTATGCATGTGTGTGTGTGTGTGTGTGTGTGTGTGTGTGTGTGTGTGAGGATACCAGACATTGTGTTCAGTCATGGTTGACAGTAAGTCCGAAGCGGCAGAGAACAGGGAGGTGGATTGTTGAGTGTTTTTGGGTAGGGGGGTGCAGGGGGTAAACAGAGCCCCTCTTTGTGTGTGTGTGTGTGTGTGTGTGTGTGTGTGTGTGTGTGTGTGTGTGTGTAGGGGAGGTAGTGGAGCAAAGCACGAAAAACACAAAGACGATTAGCCAACTTCCAAACGGAGACGTCTCCACTGCTGCTATTCTCACCACACACACACACACACACACACACACACACACACACACACACATACACCAGCAGGAACCGCGCCCACTGTCCAACACCAGTGCAAGTGTAAGTTTGTATGTGTGTGTGTGTGTGTGTGTGTGTGTGTGTGTGTGTGTGTGTGTGTGTGTGTGTGTGGGCCTTTGTGCCCTGTCTCAGGCTATCAGTTGCTGGGGAACACTGGCATGAGCTCTCTCTCTCAGACATCCACCACTCTCTTTCCAGAGGAGCCTGTGTGTGTGTGTGTGTGTGTGTGTGTGTGTGTGTGTGTGTGTGTGTGTGTGTGTGTGTGTGTGTGTGTGTGTGTGTGTTTGTGTGTGTTTGTATGTGTGAGTGTGTCTGTGTGTGTGCAGTGAATGTGTGAGTGTGAGTGTGTGTGTGTGTGTGAGTGCATGTCTCTGTGTGTGTATGTGAGTGTGTCTGTGTGTGAGAGTGTGTGTGTGTGTGTGTGTGAGTGTCTGTGTGTGTGAGTGCATGTCTCTGTGTGTGTGCATGTCTGTCTCTGTGTGTATGTGTATGTCTGTGAGTGTGTCTGTGTCTCTCTCTCTCTCTATATATATATATATATCAGGGATTCTTGAGATAAGGGACAAAACTACTTTTTAAATCTTCCAAAAAAAAATTAACACAGGTCTTAGCCAACCAACCATGTGAAGGAACAGGTTTACAATGTTAGATTTTTTTGTAAAAAACAGCTTTTGTTGATGTTATAATACGATATGTGTCAACTCCGTCAGACATCTAAAAAGTCATTTTATTTTAATTTGATCAATCCAACTACCATACTAAGTCATTAGGGATGTAATTACTGGAGGTTTTTAACAGACTAAAGCAGTTAAATGCATTTTATACTTTTATATTATCATTTTTCAGGACTTTGGAAAACCAAACTTTGAAAAATTTCCATTTTGTACATTCCAAATTAGAAATAAACATACATATTTGTAGTTTCAATGCAAATGAGACATTGATACATGTTGTTCAGTTGGTGTTTAATATATTAGAACAATAATGTTTTTAAAAAGTAACATTGTTTTCTAAAAAAAGCTGGAAAAGCATTTTTTTCGGAGTTGACGAACATGACGGAGTTGACAAAAAAACTGTAAAATAGAAAAATTAAGCATTGGAAATGCTTCATTGTGAAGTTGATGTTGTCCATTATGGTTATTATTTGCAAAAATAGTTTTTAGGGGAACATTTTAACTCAATTAGCATAAACGTCAACTCCGTCAGCTAGCACAATCTGACGGAGTTGACCAAAATCTAATGGAGTTGATGCCTTACGGAGTTGACAAAATTGCTACTTTTTTTCTTGCTGTTCAAAACTTGTAAATTAAAGACACACTGAGACCTCTTGATGAGGACAGGATAAATAACATGGATTTTCAGGCGCAGTGCCACTATTTTACCAGATAAATATCAAATGAGTTTGAAATGCATAAAATTAATGTCATGAGTATACACAGAACCTCAACACTAACCTTTTGATGCTCTGTTGATTTTTTTAACTCCTTAATTTTGGGCAGTTATTGACATTTTTATATGGAGGACATGTTTTGTCCCTAATCTCAAGAATCACTGATATATATATATATATATGTGTGTGTGTGTCTGTGTGTGTGTGTGTGTGTGTGTGTGTGTGTGTGTAGATGTTGAATCAAGTTGAATCAAGTTCTACTCCAGAATGTCCATCACTGCTCTATGGTAAAGGAGACTTCCTGTCCACATAGAGCTTTGTGATTGGCTAAACACCACCGATGTCTGAGTACAATCTACATGTATGCGTCATGGCT
>JAODXP020005411.1:20000-25000 GCA_027497455.2 Sardinella longiceps | reverse complement strand
GGCTAATATTATACTCTCATATGAATGGCAATAAATCATTCACACTCATCTGTGTAAACTATTATTGTATTTGAAGAGTTCAGATGCAAAACCCCCTAAACACCATTTTTGTGAAAATTGAGTTAATGATATTGTGTGAATCCTGTATAAATCTAGAATATGTAAATCATTTTTTTTTGTGAAAAAATGGCAATGGCCTTTTTCTCAAAAAGTGGTCAAGTGGAGTTAGGGGGTTTTGCATCTGAACTCTTCATTTATTCTATTGTATTTATCTTTATTTATCTAAAAATTGCTCAACATATGCAAATTAGCATTCGGCAGTTTCTGCAATAAACTTTGGTGTACTCAACATTTCCTGGTTCACTATGGGGCTCTATTGACCTTTTTCATCTGGCCACCATTCCGAACGAAAACGAGGCTCGGGTGGTAAACTAGAGGAAGTGCCGACAGAACGTCAATAATTTCTCACAGATGCTGGACAGAAAATCTACTGCTGGTCCCCTCTCTTACTGTTGGTCAGTTGGTCAAGTTGGGCAGATGAGGGGCATCTCATCCCCAGAAGCTATTTCTGGAGAAGTTTTACCACCCAAGCCTCATTCTAGTGCCTAATGACGTAGGTGAAAAAGGTGAATGGACTGGCAACTGGACTAGAAGGAGCACAACATTCTGAGGAAAAGCCAGATTGGATATCTCCCAAATTTCCGCACCCTTCACACAATAATAATTAAACATGTGGGCCTACACCAAACAAAAAAAGGAAAAAAAATATGTCTGTTTTGTTGACAAATATCAGCACAATTACCCAAAAGTCTAAAGCAAAACACCCAGAACACTAGCAAAATGGAACAAAAATCCAAAGCAATGGACCATGAAATCAAATGATGGATTGGAGGAATTTATCCCTTTACTGTTAGAGATATAAAACAGTGGCTGATTGTGACTAAACACAGACTCAGGGACCACAGCCTTACCACTGAAAAAGACAGAATAAGGCCATCATGGCTAGCCTGACATAGCCCGCCCATAATACGAATGTTCATCCGTATGGTCTCATGGTCTGGGGACGGTCTTCTGGGGCGGGTTTACATCGGTACAGAAACTACCGGCCAATAAACGAAGCTGATAAGAAAAGCTGTCCAAACCCCCCCGTGCCAGTTTAAAGAACCTCCAGACCATGAATATGGATGAACAACAGCATTATGGGCGGTCTATGTCAGGCTACATCATGGCTGCCAAGAGAATAAAAGGGTACTGTATGTGGTAGGCCTATTTGTACAACAGGTATGGTGGAGACAGAGGAACACTTTAGTCTTCAATGTCAGATATGTTCAAACACCAGAGCAACACCTTTTGATAGCAATGGATATTTGATAGATATTTGATGATTGCTTTGGCAACATGAATGTCTTGTTCCTCAAGCCAATACAAAATTATTGAATTGGATTTCAAGAGCTTATTACTGTTATATGAATGGCTAATTAAGATGTTTAAAAGCTTATTAATGGTTTATTAATGTTTATCTCCCTTCAGAATGTGATTCTCTACTCTGATTGGCTGATGGGGTGGCCATGACTTTCGTATAACTGCTACCTGAGACGTTATGGACACATTCCATGGTAGTAAACTGAACATTCTATCATTGAAATGCATTGGATTTATGACTCTTTCTGACTTGAAAAAAATGGGTAATAACATTGAAAACATGTCTAAATTCACTTTCTTTCAAATAATACACATTTGAAGCCCACAAATTTGTAAGTCCCAAATAGATAAAAGTGGTTTTACGAATTATTTATGAAGCTTCTATCTATACCAATTTGTGTGCTTCAAATGTGTAGCGTATAAGGGATAACAGACCATAACCAGTCACCTCATGGTCCGTTATCCCTTATACACAACCCACAGCACTACCAGGTAACACACACACACACACACACACACACACGCTTCCTCCTTTATACGCCATGCAACCCACAGCACTACCAGGTAACACACACACAAACACACACACACACACACGCTTCCTCCTTTATACGCCATGCAACCCACAGCACTACCAGGTAACACACACACACACGCTTCCTCCTTTATACGCCACACAACCCACAGCTCTATCAGGTAACACACACACACACACACACACACGTAATTAGTATGCATGATCATACACTCATCAGTTGTCAGCCCAACGCTCATAGTCACCCTTCATACTCAAGTTGTGTAAGTTAAATCCTATCCCGCCTCTCCCTGTGTGTGTGTGTGTGTGTGTGTGTGTGTGCGTGTGGGAGAGAATTGGAATATGTGAGTGGCATGGAGGGGTTGCCATACAGTATATGCAGCTGCTGTGTGAACCTATGCATGTGTGTGTGTGTGTGTGTGTGTGTGTGTGTGTGTGTGTGTGTTGTGTGTGTTTAAGTGTGTATGTGCACATGTGCACCAGTGTGTGTGGTAGCATGCCTGAATGTGTTTGTGTCTATCTGTGTGTGTGTGTGTGTGTGTGTGTGTGTGTGTGTGTGTGTGTGTGTGTGTGTGTGTGTGTGTGTGTGTATGGGGGGTTATCTGGGGTCCTGGGCCCTGTAGGAGATGAGGGTGTTTGTGTCAATTCTCCATGGGCTGGTTGCCGCTGGATACCGGAGCCTTCAGAAGGTTCCATGTGGATTCAGCTTGAACCTCTCAGATCCATATCAGTTTTCTGCAGAGTGAGGTGTGTGTGTGTGTGTGTGTGTGTGTGTGTGTGTGTGTGTGTGTGTGTGTGTGTGTGTGTGTGTGTGTGTGTGTGTGTGTGTGTGTGTGTGTGCCGTGTGTGTGTGTATACATAAGTGTATACATGTGTGCCGGGGTTATATACGTGTGTACATATGGGCATTGTGTGGGAGTGTTGGTGTGTGTGTGTGTGTGTGTGTGTGTGTGTGTGTGTGTACCGTAGGTGCATGTCGCTCCATAGTGTGTGTGGGTGTTAGTGTGTGTGTGTGTGTCGTGTGTGTGTGTGTGGGTGGGTGTTAGTATGTGTGTGATGTTTGTGTGTGTGTGTGTCTGTGCACTCCTCCATAGTGTGTGTGGATGTTAGTGTGTGCGTGTTTTAGTGTGTGTGTGGGGTGTTAGTGTGTGTGTGGGTGTTGTGTGTGTGTGTGTGTGTGTGTGTGTGTGTGTGTCTGTGCATTCCTCCATAGTATGTATGTGTGTGTGTGTGTGTGTGTGTGTGTGTGTGTGTGTGTGTATGTGAAACAGAGAAGGGCAAAGTGTGTG
The DNA here is from genome assembly GCA_027497455.2 of Sardinella longiceps. Taxonomy (NCBI): domain Eukaryota; kingdom Metazoa; phylum Chordata; class Actinopteri; order Clupeiformes; family Clupeidae; genus Sardinella; species Sardinella longiceps. The sequence goes on along the minus strand of JAODXP020005411.1, from coordinate 21,754 downwards.
TGTGTGTGTGTGTGTGTGTGTGTGTGTGTGTGTGTGTGTGTTTGCATCCTCTTTCTCTTTGCCATCTCTCTGTTTTCTGCTTCCCCTCCCCATGACCATCCTCTCTTCTTCTCTCCTCCCCTCTGTGTTCATCCCTTCTTTTCTTTCTCCTTTCATCCCTCTCTCCTCTCTTTCACCCTATTCTCTCCATCCTCCTCTCATCTCTGTGTCCCACTGCGTCTCCTATTGTGATTGAGTGTGTGTGTGTGTGTGTGTGTGTGTGTGTGTGTGTGTGTGTGTGTGTGTGTGTGTGTGTGTGTGTGTGTGTGTGTGTGTGATTATTGCTGTAACACACAGGGCCAGCCCTCTCATAGTGTGCACTCGACAGATAGCAGCTCAACTCTGTTAACATGAAAGGGAACATGCATGCATATTAGTGTGTGTGTGTGTGTGTGTGTGTGTGTATGTGTGTGTGTGTGTGTGTGTGTGTGTGTGTGTGCACTTAACATGCATGTCTATTTGTCCAAACACACCCCATATTAGTGTGTGTCTGTGTGTATGTGTCTCTCTCGCTCTCTGTGTGTATGCGTGTGTGTGTGTGTGTGTGTGTGTGTGTGTGTGTGTGTGTGTGTGTGTGTGTGTGTGTGTGTGCTAACATGCATGCCTATTTGTCCAAACACACCCCCTGTGGCTCGTGCTCTTACGTTTCAAACGACCCATTGGCATAGAGCTGTTCAGAGTTTAACCTCTGTGTGTGTGTGTGTGTGTGTGTGTGTGTGTGTGTGTGTGTGTGTGTGTGTACAGAGCTGGATTTTAACCTCTGCATGTCAGGGCCCACAGGGTGTTCCAGCTGTTTCAGCTTCAAACTTCTCTTCCTCCTCTCTCTCTCTCTCTCTTTCCCTCTTTCTCTCTTCCTCCCTCTTTCTCTCTCTCTTTTTCTCCCATCTTCTCTCTTCCTCCTCTCTCTCTTTATCTCTTTCTCCCCTCTCTCTGCCACCTTTGTCTCTCCCCCCTCTTTCTCTCTCTCTCTCTCTCTCTCTCTCTCTCTCTCTCTCTCTCTCTCTCTCTCTCTCTCTCTCTCTCTCTCTCTCTCTTCTCTGTCCTCTACACTCTATCTTCATTGAATGGGTGGGGATGTGTGTGTGTGTGTGTGTGTGTGTGTGTGTGTGTGTGTGTCTATGGCATCTTCACAATGTGGTTGTATGTCTGTGTGTGTATGTGTGTATGTGTGTGTGTGTGTGGATGTTTGCATGTGTGTGTGTATGAGCGTGCATGTGTCTGTATGTGTGTGTATGTATGTGTGTGCGTGTATGTGTTTGTATTTTGAGTGAGTGAATGTATGGATGAGTGTGTCTTTGTGTGCTGTGTGTGCTTGCATGTGTGTGTGTGAGTGTGTGTGTAACAACTTCACTATGCGGATGTATGGATGTGTATGTCTGTGCGTGCTTGCATGCATATGTATGTGTGTGTGTGTGTGTGTGTGTGTGTGTGTGTGTGTGTGAGTGTGTGTGTGTGTGTGTGTGTGTGTGTGTGTGTGTGTGTATGCATCTTCACTATGCGGATGTGCTCCCACTCAGGGATCATTCTGGCCGCTGCTGCACATCTGCTCGGAATGTTCCAGAGGAATGATGACCCAGGAAGCCTCTGTGTGTGTGTGTGTGTGTGTGTGTGTGTGTGTGTGTGTGTGTGTGTGTGTGTGTGTGTGTGTGTGTGTGTGTTGTACGTGTACATATATTTCTCATTGTGCCTGTTTGTGTGTGTGTGAAAGATTGTGT